>JANTPZ010144138.1:0-12505 GCA_025593235.1 Vachellia pachyceras | reverse complement strand
AGTGCTTCCAGTTTCTATTTGAAGCTTGTAAGTTCCTTTATAAGGAAAAAATACTCATTGAGTCATTTACTTTCCCAAATGATACAGTTTAATTCGTGAAAAAGTACTGTTCATTTGCTCATTTTTCTATTTTCCTAGGTTTTTCAGTGATTTTCTTCAATCTTTGGAACATCATAACTTTCTGTACAAAACTCCAAATCCATTGTTTGTTAGCTTGTTTTAAATCTTACAATGCCGAATATTTTTTTGTAAAATGTTAGCTCAATTGGAGTTCATTTACCCTATTTTGAAACAGGCCAAAGTTAGGGGTTTGACCAACTTCACTTTCATAAAAAGTCACTTATCATTTTCAAACTTCATCTTTATGAAACCCTAACTCCTAATCCTTTTTGAACCATATTTGATCATTCATTTAGGAGTTCTTAGCTATCATATAACATCCATACATGCATGGGCTCATAAGACATATTACATGACATAATACATTCAATATCCATGCACAATTTCTTGCTTCATGCATCAAAACTTTCTCCTTACACTTAGATGCACTTGTACCTAGAAATTGTTAATGGGGGAGGGTGAGATTCGAGGAATCCCAGTAGTAAACATTACAAACAATGCATGTAGGATGAATGCTAGTGCATGATATGCTTGCCTTATATAGGCTCATGTTCACATAATGAAATGCTGCGTGCTCAATGTTTTGTGTAATGTACTTATGGCCATAGTAAAAATAAAAACGGAGCTTCATTCATTCATACATGCTTCACATAATCTAGTAAAGCACTATAGCAAATCAATGCACAACATAAACATCACACACATACAAGTAAGTAAGTTCACTACCTTTTAGATTTTGCCTCCTCCTTAAGTACCTTGATCTTCTAACCATAGCTTTTCCTTTGTCACTTTATGGCCCTAGGGAATTAATAGCATAATTAGAGCCATGAAAAAGTGAATGCCCAATAGGCCACATTAGCCCTAAAAGCTTACTTTTACCCTTGGAGTTCCAACAAATTACATTTGGTTACTTTCTCTCTTAATTTCGCATAGTAACCAAAAGTTGTCAGCATGTTGACTAAACTTTGAAAAATCATAATTAATTCTATATAACTCCAATTGGGGTGGTTCAAATTCCTATGTGAAGCTCTTTCAGTATAGTTTCATATAGAAATACTCAATCTTGGTCATCACAGCCATATCATTCCCAGAATTTCGTCAAATACAAACTGTTCCAGATTTCATTCCAGAAACAGGACACAATTTCAAAAATTCATATTACACAAGTCCAATTAACTCATATGACCTATCAAATTGAATCTTGATACGTCCACTTTAATTCTGGAAAGTTTCATGATCATTGGACAACATTTGATCACACAAAATCATGTTACAATTACACTGCCTCCAGAAAACGAATTTCACAGCCCTTACTCTTTAACTTCCAAAAATTCCAATTTCATATACAAGCATCTAAAAATCATGAACACTTGTATACCTACAAAAAACTCATTATGGATATATTGGAATCATCAAAATCATCAAAAGAATTTGTTTTCATCATATTCCAGAGCAGACCGAAAAGTGCACACATATTCAACAATATGAATTTTTTCAACTTCCATCACTTCTACCAGTTGATTCATGTTTCCAAACTCTCATTCATGCATGGGAAAACATGATTCTTGCTCTTCTATGCCAAGTGGAAAGTTGGACAGCATAACCCCTAATTCTTCATGTTTTCCAAATTTACAAAAATCATCAAAACAACCACCAACAATTACAACAAGAACATCAATATGCTTCTTTTATCAAGAGGAAGCTTTTGCAACCAATAAATGGCCTTAAATCCCTCTCTTCCTCACTTTCCCTCTCAAGAACCCTAATGTTCAATCTTGAAAAAGAGAGTCTTGAATTTCAAGCCAATAGAAAGAAAGAGGGAGTTGTAAGCATCAAGAAAATGTGTGAGTTTGGTTGATTAGTCTTTTACCTTGAGTTTCATGAAGCTTTTCTCTCCTTGTTCTTGGCTGAAATGGCGTCACCTCCTTCTCCAAAATCTGCTGGGTTGTCGTGAATGATGGGGCTGAAATGGGGGACAATTTTTCTGTTTTATTAATTCCCACTTAAAACAATTAAGGGCTAGGATTTAATCTTGCTAACTAAAGGTGATCTAAGGGCTATAATTGAGCCACACACTTGCCATTTGCTTTCTTCTCATTGGCTCTTCAAAAGTAATCATAATGGCTGTACTTTTGCTGGTTGGAATCTGGTTACATTAACCCAATTGAATCCCATTCAGTTACTTTTATCGATTGCACTTTTCACCGGTAAACTTAACTTTATTCCGGTAAATCTTTTTCTACTTTTCTGGGGATATTTTATTTTTCATTTAATCTCCATAATTCCATCTTGAATATAATAAAATTATTATTTTCAAAATACCCTTTACTTATCTCATTTTTTACAGGATTATTTTATCCTGTCCAAAATCCCTGAAACGGAACAATCGGAGAGCAAATTTCTTTTAGGTTCTTGAAAAATACTATATTTTTCACTGATTCTCATGCCCTTTTCCTTTTTCCAAAATGCCAACTAGATTTTCCAAAATTAATTTTTGAAATAATTATTTTCAGCGGATTTTTCTGGTATTTTTCCGAATTTTCGGGAAAATCGCCTTAATTGTACACTGGAAAATAATTTTATCAAATACTATATAATTCACTGAATTTTCCATATTTTTCTCCAAATTTTTGAAGAGCTCCTAATATTTCAAATAATTATTTTTCCTCTTTTACCCTTCAAAATTCCATAGACGGAAATCGGATCCGAATTTGGAAAATCCGTGTTACGTCATTGCGACCGGTATGTCGATATCTATCTTTTGGGCATATGTAAATTTTTATGATATTTTGGTCAACTGGTTGACTTTTTGACTTTGACTTTGACTTTTCTTTTGTCAAATGACCAAAATACCCTTTAACTTTCTCATAATTACCATTTTGCCCTTACTTTCTCTACTTTTTCAAAATTTACTATTTAGCCCTTACTTTTGATACTAAAAGACCTTTATGTCCTTGGTCTTTTATTAAATGACGTATGGGTCACTTTCTATAAGGTTTCCCATCCTCATATTGCTTCTAGGGCAAATATACTTAATTTTGGAATTCACACGGAACTCCGTGCTTGAACTTCGACCCTTAGTCTTTCTTTCTTTTTGAGCTTTCTACTTTTCGCTCTAATTCATCATCGTAATCATCAGATTAGCCTTTATTTCATTTAGTATGAAATTATGGATATTACAAACTGCAAGTTAGTCACGGCGAATATCATGGATCAGCATTAGATCAGGCTCCAAATGGAAAGAATAACAGACCCACGTCTAGGACTTGACCTAGAGCGGTTAAGAGACCCTATTTAGGGTAAATTTCGAAGGGAACCAAAGGGGAATGTAGCCACCACCATCTGAAATCACTCTCCTCTCATCTTCTTCAATTTACTCTCATCCTACTTTACTCGCATCCCTAGCCCCACATCAATTTCATCTTCCATACTATTATGCACTCTCATCTTCCATTCAGAGCACTGAGCTGCTTACTATGAGTAGCTAAACACCTCCCTTCCTATTGGAGATGGCGATCGCTTGAGTTGAAAGTGCTAAAAGGGCAGTAGTAATTTTAATCTGTGTTTATGTTATAGATTACACAATTTCTGAGTTAGGACTTGTGATTTGTAAATACTTGGTCTCAGTCGAGCCAAGCTTGGATTATCTGTGTATTGATTTTGCTTTGTGTTTGACTTGGTAGAGTGAAGTCTCATTTCTACATATTAAATGAAATCTTTGTTGCTCTCTTTTATCTTCCTAGTTGTGCTTGATATTTGAGGCGATATTATGTTGAATTGGATTTTTCAGTTAACAATTTCTTTACACACACTAAGTGTTTTTAAAGGATTTCATGGAATGGAATTCATTGCATGGAATTTCTAACCCAGAGAGTTGTTGGGGTTTTCCTTATGAAATTTAGTGTGACACTAGTGCTTTACAACATGTTTTGTGAACTATGAAACCTTGAACCATTTCCAAGGGGAATTCATCATCAAACATCTTTTGAGTTTTATAGTCTGTTTCCATTACATTCCCAAAATCCAAAAATCTCAAAAAGAAACTTTGTTTTATATTTCAGCTTCAATTTAATACAATTTTGATTCAAAAACGGCTTTCACTTTCGAAGCAAACTTAATCACGAGCTAACTGACAAAGGATCCGTAAAGAACAACCCTGGGGTTGCACCCTATAACACCTCCTATTTCCCCCCTATTTCCACATATTAGATCACTTTAGAGCCACTACTGGGCTATGGATGACTCAAATTGACCTTTTTAGTTAACTTGAAAATTTTTGTTTCCCTTTAAAAACATTGTTACTTTTTACTGGCCCATTTTTCAGATTTCTGGTCCAACTTTGAAAAATCATAATTAATTTTAGACAAATTGAAACTGAGTGGTTCCAATTTCTAAATTTAACTTGTTAAGTGACCTATAGGGGACAAATACTCACTGGTTCCAATTCTTACCCATTTTAATTAGTTTATTTCGTCAAGTTTGTAGCTCAAATGGTTACTTCCAATTTTTCCAGATTTCTCCCTTAATTTTGGGAAAAGTATCTCTTAAAGTACACATCCAAATTTTGCAAACCTTATATCAATTTAAAGCTCAGGATGTGTAGTATGTAAATAGAAAGTTTCAGCACAATTGGAGCTCGTTTTCTTTTCTTTTTTTTTTCATTTTCATGTGAATATGGTCAGTTTTTCAGGGCCTTTTGAACCCTTTAGCTTTGAAACCGATTTTTCTTAAAATTCACCAAAACCTCTTTTTTGTTCATTAACCCATCTCTTTCAAGCATGATTATTTCCTTACCATTCCTTGGTACTTTTAACCCATTTTCATGCATGTATCATTACATATTCATATGCTACTTCATGTAGAGGTTTGGGGGTTACAAATTACAATAATCTTCAAATAGAGTTTAACAACTCATATGCTTATACACAAAAATCATGCAAGCAAGAGCAACATGTTCATTTATCAATAATATTTTCCTTACCCTTGCTTGAGCTTCCACTTACATGCTTAGTTGATGGGGAATGAGATTTGGGAATCCCAACAGCAAAACTAACTAAACAAAAACATTGTGAACGAGCATATTTCAACTTTAAAACAAGTATATGTTCATATAATATGTGACATGTTCAAACTACATTTTATTTATACATATGGCCATTGCAATCAATATCACATTTCATACACATATCATTCACTTCATTCATCACAAAGATCATGCACCATTCATTGTGGAGTTCATAAAACATGAATTTGTTTTGGTAGTCTTGCTATCTCAAGATCTTAGCTTTTCTTTTTTTCACTTTAGGGCTCTCTTGAATAACCTTCCAAATGGGCTCTTGAAGGTCTCAACTTCCTAAAGATCATGTCATAATATCCACATGAATATCCAATTATCATTATGCAAGAAAACTTGCAATAACACAATAAAGCTCTTATTGCCCTTAAAGGACCCTTATAACTTTAAGACTTTATTTTTATGGTCCTTAATGCTTCTCAAATCTCTTTCTTATTTTTATCCTACACTAAACTTCATTTTGAAGCCATTGGAAGCATTAGAACCATCAAAATCCCACTCCTTCTAATTTTTACAAATTTTCAAAAAAATAGAAAAATAATTTTATTAAATGCTTTAAGATCCAATTAAACTTTTCTTAGTTTGAGTCTCCGGCGTTTGAGGACTCCCACTACCTTAGATAATTACTTCTCAGTCCTTCAGTCCTCTACAAATCCTTAATTACAGGAATGCCCTTGCATTCCTTTCTCTTTCTTACTTTCCATATATTTATGAAAATGCCTCTACCTTTCTTACTTCTCTCTTAATTAGCAAAATGTCATCACTTTGTCTACTCTTTCTTAATTCCAACCTTACCCTTAGTTAACTTTGATATTTTTTGGTCAACTTTAACTTTTGGGTTGACTTTGACTTTTTGGTCAACTTTGACTTTTGTTGACTTTTGACCAAAATTACCAAAATGTCCTTATTATTTAATGACATTTTGCATCCTAGGCCTTTTTATTCAAAACGGCCATTTTATCTTTATTATTTAGGCTAAATGACCATTTTGCCTCTTAGTCTTTCTACTTAAAATTCTCAAGATTAGGGACTTAGTCAATTATGATCTTTCTTTCCTCTATGCATTTTTCTTGATATTTTTCCTTATCTGTGGGTCTAAAATCCTTTTGTAATTTATCCATTTGACCTTTATCCTATTTACGCAATTTGGGATGTTACATTCCTTCCCCTTAAAAAAATTTCACCCTCGAAATTTATACCTTCGAGTTAAATGACTTAAAACTCTTGGCTTTTATCTTCTATTTTATTTCCCCACATAACTTTTTCCGGTGTACTAGCTCTTGCTAGACCACTTTTTAAATGGGAAACATCAAATTCCTGGCACAATTGACACATTTTTGGGGGTAAGGCCAAACGATAACTATTATCTTTAATTTTTATGCTCTCAATACATCTCTTTATCTGAGCTTATTAACCTTGAAGACTGACTTGATCTTCATTATTGGAGATATCTTTCAAAAATATATAATCTCCACCCTTAGTTTTAATGGTCGTCTTCTCTTATTGGTATTGCTGACTTACTTATTAGTTACATCTCTATTGGCTTTATCTTCTTAGCCATTCAAGTGCTGTTCATAATCATGCTAATCTCTTCCTTTGCTAGGATTTCTTGACCTTTAATAATTGGCCATTCTCTTCAAAGATAAAATTTATGAGGTAAATCTTATTTGTTGCCTCACATTCATTGGCCATCTCCTTTAGTTAGCCTTACTATTTGCTAACTTTGGCTATCTAACACTTTCTGCATCTTTGCCCTTAACTCACTCTTTAGCATTTTTCTTTCATTACTTGTGAGTTCATTCCATCAAAAGGGATTTTCTCTCTCTTTTCTTCTCTTCATACTCATAGCCTCACATAGGCTTTGGAGAGATATAACATTCTTTGCTGAATTTTAGCATTCTGAATTTTCACACTATAGTAGGGAACTTTTAAGATCTCTTACTTCCCTTAGCTCTTTAGTGCTGACATAGTTTAGAGAAACTTTTAATTTACGATCTAAATCTCTCATCATTTAACTAGCCTAATGATTGTCTACCCACGTTTATGCTGGAGGCTTTAAGTTCCAAGCTTTGAAACTTCCTAACATTCTTTTCTTCTTCGATTCATCTTGCTCTTTAGCTGGCCTGCTTATAACTTATTCAGGACTTACAGCTCTACTCTGTGCTTACGTTTCTTTAAGTTCGATTTTTGTTGATTGGAATAAACTTAACCTAATTGACAGCCGGCCTATCTAAGAAAATAGTCAAGGGTACTCTCTCTATAATAGCTATCCATCATGAGGACATTTTCTTATCTTGAGCCCATTCCTGTTCATCTCATTCTCATGTTCTAAGAGCAGAATCATGCTTCTGACTTCGAGCCTCTTCATAGACTCCTTTACCGAGGTCCGCTATGACCTTATGCGCATCAGCGCCATTCAGTAGGCTTTGTCCTAGACCCTTGCCTCATAACATTACGAAGGGAGTCATTCTTGCTCTTTAGAAACCTTTAGACTATGGAACATATGTTAAGAATAAGTTATCTATTTTCAGTAATAACTCGACTGATAATTTCCCAAGACTAACCATAGGAACCAACACTGTCTTCTGAGATCTTGCTTATTCTTTTTTATTGCTCTAGCACTTTTCTAGAACTTATCTTTTTTTCATGCCTCTTAGCTCAACCTTCTCAGGCCACATCTCTTTTTGCTATGCTTCTTGAATTCTCAGTCATTAATTAATTCATTTGACTAATTTCTTCAATGTTCGTTCTATGCCAATCTGCTATATCTCAGGATTTATCAATCCTTACTGCTTCTTTAATTTTACTAATACATTGTAGAGAAAGAGGATTATCATTCTGCTCTTCTCATTAGCTCATCTGGTACCCAAAAATTTTTAGGGAATTCCATCCCGACTGTCATTAGCTCATTCTTTCTCTCTTCATATTGGAATGGTTTACACCACATGCCTTACTGTTACTCTTTTCTTTCTCGTGGGATAATATATGAAGCACATAATGGTTTCCCATTGGAGTCCTATTTATTCTTGTTTATCAAGAATTTGCTCTTCTCCCAATCTCTCAGGAAGTAGCTTGCCTTGTGCTATGGTAATTAGTCCCATATACCCCTGTCTATCAGGGTTTGCCTCTTTTCCTGTCTATCAGGAAGTGGCTCGGCTAACTGCTGCGATTCACCCAACTACAGCAATGATTGAGCTTTATTTTTATTAGTTTTCTACTCGAATTTTCAGAGTCTTAGAGTCAATTTTAGCCCATACATGACCTTTTATTGCTTAAATGTAGATTAGGAGTTATTGATTTGGATTAATGTGATTTTGGGCACCTATGCAATGAATAACGATTTATTGTGCCTAAATTGCATCATGAGCAAATGATACTGCCCATATTTACTATTTCATTTCGAGAACTCCTTACAAAAGTCCAAGGGAAGTAGTGCTGGAAAAGTTTGCTGCAGCGTAATCACAGTTCGCCACGGCCAAAGTTCAATCAAGCAGATAAAGAACTCGAGAGAGAGGTTCACCGCGGTGAATATCGTGTATCGGCACTAGATTTTTACTCCAGATGGAAATTAACCCAACACAGCTTTAGAGATCCGACTCATGGCATTTTCTAATGCTAAATTAGGTCATTTTTCGAAGAGAAGATAAGGAGGCTGAGGAAGGAAGGCAGAAACATACACACTCTCATCTTTTCTCTCATCGACACACCCTCCAAACCCTACCTTCACCCATTTCCTTCACCATTCATCCATTCATCATGCTTCACTCATCCATTCATAACCTGTTTCCATCATCTATGAGGAGCTGAGCGTCTCCATCCTCTTGAAGATGGAGTGAGCCGGAGTTCGAAATGCTGAAAGGAGAGTATTTACTTTCAATCTGTATTTACATTATAGATTACTTAGAATCCGAGTTGGACTTTGTGATTTGTATGTAAATACTTGGTCTCGGTTGAGCCAAACTTGGATTATTGTGTATTGAGTTGTTTTGTTATTGACAAAGTGAAATGGAGTTCATTTTGCTTATTCAAAGAAGTATTGGTGTTCTCTTCTATCATCCTGGTTGTGCTTGGTTTTAGAGTCAACATGCATGGAGTTGATTTTGTCACTTTGCGATTTCCGTACACACACTAAGAGCGTTTTAAGGATTTCATGGAATGGAGTTCATTGCATGTTATTCGTGACCTAACAAGTCATGTGGGGATTTAGGAGGAGATCATTGTATAACACTCCGAACCCATACGAATTGTTAGGGTTTGTGATTTCGAAAACTTAGTGCGAAAGTCGATTCTCTACCTAATCTTTTGCGAACTATGATGGCCCAATTCATTTTCAAGAGGAACCCACCATAACACTCCCTTTTCAATCCAAATCTGCCTTACTTTTCTTTATCGCCTGCAAATACCAAAAACAAGTTTTGAATTTTATAGTTGCATTAGGTACATAGTTTATCTTGAATCAAGAAACCGTTTGCATCTGCATCACAAACATAATCACAAGTTAAGGACTATTGGTACGAGACTACCTTTCGGTGAGAACGACCCTGGGGTTATCACTATACAATCCTTGGAAATCAAAATTAATATTCTCAATCCATTTTTAAGGCTAACCAATTATCTAAGTTTACATTTTGTGGCTTAGTCGAATCAAGAATGTGGCACCGTTGCCGGGGAAGCTAAGTGCCATTAGTTGTTGGATTGTGTTTTTGTTTGATAGTTTTGCATGTTTGTTTAAAGTATAGGATTAGTCTGTGAATATTTTAGAATTGCATAGTAGATTGCATCTCTTTCTGCGACATTCTGCATAAAATCCACATTTTCGTCGTGACCAATTTCATTTTTCACCGTGACGTACGCTCAATTTCACAGAGAAATTCTTCTTAGGTGTGTTGCACCTCGACTAAATTTAACTTTAGCCGCGACAAAATTTGCAATTTTGAACGAGAGATACCCTCTCAGGTACCTTTCGTCACGACGTAAATACATTTTAGCCATGGCAAACATACCATTTTCACACTTCATTCACTTTATTCATCTAAATTTCAACACATACATACATCATAACCATACATACACTTGCATACACTCATACATATCTTTCTCATTCATTTTTTTTGAGTGGTTTGTTTTGAGCCGTGTTCATTTTGTTCTTGCCTTGAATTTTTCTCTTGTATGCCCAGAAAGAATCAGCTTGAACCTTTTGATCTCGAAATTGAGATAACATGGAGGGAGAGACGTAGGGCAAACAAAAGAAAACAGAAAGGCAAAGTAGTTAGAGATTTAGGTTTATAAGTAGAAGAATCTAGCTTAGGACAAGTAAACAAGTTAGGAGAAACTTCAGGAGAAATCATGGCTGAAAATGTACCAAACCCTCAAAATAGGAATGTAAATGAAAATCAACAAGGGAGTGGTAATAGAAGAAATGGTGAAGAGGAAAGAATGGGGAAAATAATGGAAATAATAGGAGAAGAACCATAAGAGAAGCTACAACCTCTTATGTTAATTATGATCCATTTACTGCTTCTTGCCCAAATTATGATGTTAATTATGATCCATTTACTGCTGCTATAACCTCTGCTTGCCCTCAATGGATAAGGATATGAAGGTCCAGTTGTTTCACCGTGGCACGTCCTGGATGCTAACACCTGAGGACTCCGTAAGCATATTGCTCTGCATAGACGAGGGTTTTGATTGGCTTATATCCAGATGGGCTAGAGAGACATTATAGCTGGATCGGATTGTCCTGAACCCATAAGCCTGGTAGATATGGTACTAAAGGGAGAGCTTCGAGTAGAAGAAGAGAACTCCGGATACACTTCATCTGGATCAAGATCTTCTATGATAGTATCATCTCGAGGTTCAAGCGAGATATAAAGGCAACCAAAACATCAAAGTTTAAATTGCAAAGTTTGTCAAGAGGAGATAGTTTACGGGAAATTCAATTGCCGCAAATTGATTTTTGTTGAGCGTAACCCACAATTGAATACCCGTTAATTACAGAATTACCTTTCTGCTCGAAGATGAGATTTTAGCCGAATATAAAGGGCCAGAGAGGCCTTTGAGCTTGATTAATTGCAAGAAGTGCAATAGGGACTTCCTCCCCAGTTGACATTGAAGGTAAAAGGTCCCTTACAGATATTCTGTTAGTTGGAGAATTCCTGGATGAATTTCAAAAAGAGATCAGCAGATTACCTCCAGAGAGAGAGGTGGAATTTGCTATGGATCTAGTACTAAGAACAGACCCGATGTTAAAGAGGAACAAAGTATTTTCCAAGATAAATATTATATCAGGCTATCAATATCTCTGAGTTAGAACTGGCGATATTTTTAAGGTGCCTTTACTTATTGGATGAGAATATTATGAATTTATAGGAATGCCATTGGTGGCTTTCCTTATAAATATTCTGTTAGTCTTATAGATGATGTTATAGTGTACTCCAGATCTTTAGAGGGATATAAAAGAGGCATTTGAGAATTTTATTAATAGTTTTGAAAGAAAAATATTTATATGCTAAGCTCAGTAAGTTCTAATTATCAACGGTGAAACTCCTAGGATAGGTGATCACTCAGGAAGGAGTCGCTGCAGACTACGCCAAGAAAAGGCAGTACTGAGATGGAATCGACCTAGGACAGTAAGAGAAGAGAAATTCCTAGAGCACATGATCTCTCAGGAATGGGTTGCAATGGACTACGCCAAGTAAAGGTAGTACTGAGATGAATCTGCCTAGGATAGTAACCGAAGTTAGGAGCTTTCTGGGCCTAGCAAATTATTACAGATGTTTTATTCAAAACTTTTCTCAGATTGCCTTGTCGCTGGTTAAGTTCACAAGAAAGAACCATTCTTTTTTGTGGAATTGGAGTGTGAGGTCAATTTTCAAGAGTTAAAGAGAAAGCTAATCTCGACGTCCATATTAATGATCCCGGATCTCCAGAGCACCTATGTGGTCTACAGTGATGCTAATAAGCATGGATTGGGATGTGTGCTTATGCACAGGGTCGAGTGGTAGTTTATGCCTCACAACAGTTAAAGTTTTATAAAGAAAACTATTCCACGCATGATATTGAGCTAGCAGTGATAGTCTATGTTCTAAAGATATGGAGGCACTAGTTATGTGGATCAACCATCAAGCTGTGTTATGATTTTAAAAGTCTCAAGTAATTGCAATATTGGAAAGAGTTGAACTTGAGACAAAGACGCTAGATGGAGTTGCTTAAAGACTATGACTACATTATAAAGTATTATCCGGGTAAAGAAAATGTAATTGCCGATACACTAAGAAAGAAGACAGCGCAGGTGGCCATGATGATGATGAT
>JANTPZ010144136.1:0-12481 GCA_025593235.1 Vachellia pachyceras | reverse complement strand
TTTGGATCACCCCAAATTGAAAGAAAAAGAAGGCGAGATTGATCAGAGCAAACCTGACCTAAGACTAATGATGGAAAAGAATACCTAACGAATCTATATCTAATCATGAGAGATTGTTGTTTATTGTTATTTTTCAGATCCAAAAATTGAAAAACTTGATTAGATCCAAAAACTTTTCCAGATCCAAAAATTGAAAAACTCGATCTAGATCCAAAAACTTTTCCAATATGAATCTGGGAGTGAAATATAATAACGAGTAATATCAATATGAATAACTTGCAAATAGAAGTCGAATAAGATATAATAACAAAAACAATCTCCAATCCTACCCATTGGAATCCGGTGTTTAAAACATCCGGTAAAAGAATTAACTGATTCCATATAGTGGCTCATCAGATTATCCTTGATTGATCAAGAAGGAAAAAGTAGAATAAGATAAAGTAGTATATCTCATTAGAGCGTCGTGCTGATAACGTGTTATAAAATGAGGGAAATTGGGAGTAGAGAAGAATAGTAGAAGAGATTGAGAGAAAGAAGAAAATGATCAAAATTCTATATCTTCATAACTTGAGAGGAGTATTTATATACAATGTGGGAGCCATATAATTAAATGCTCTAATAAATAATATCTCCTAATGATCATAACCGACTTTCGAATAAATCGGATCTAGATCTATCTTGATTACAATATATTCATAAATAAAATACATGAATTATAAGAACATCCACACTATATATTATATTTTATAACACAATTCAAATTTTAGATAGTACAATTTAAAGACACATAATGCACTTTATAAGATTGAATTTAAACTAAATGTAAATCAATCAAATGTTCAACAAATATTCAATATTAATTAGATTTATATTATGATCAGAAGTTGTTCACATATTTTTTATAAATCAATTTTAATTTTTTTAAAAAAATAGGTTAGTGTGTTGCGGTGTAGATCAAAAAGATTCGCATCCAAACAGACCAACTTTTAACCAATTCAACTTGCCACAGGTTGAATCTGCGATTTGAATCCATATTGTGCTTGTTTGGGAACACCGTTTCCCAAACGGTGCACGTAAGTCGAGACAAAACCATCTCGAAATCTGTAAAAACCATCTTGAAATCCATAAAACCATCTTGAAATCCATAAAATACCTCGAAATTTGTAAATTAATTTTTAAAACGGACTTTCTAAACACACACATTGCCAGTCACAAGAATGAGTGTATATTTAAATAAAAAAAAAGAGGAGAAGGGTCCACACGGATAGTATATTAAAGAAAAGGATGACCAAGTAATTTTGCCAGGTAAACCCAGTGCGTGGCAGTTCGAGAGAAGTGCGAAGCCCACAGTTTCAGCTACAAAAGGCCTCACGCCTCCCTACCTTGCTCTCCTATATATTCCGCCTCTGCTCCCTTCCTTCCAGGCTTCCCCACACGCAAACGCTTTTACCCCTCCTTTCCGTTTCCCAGCTCTCTCCTCTTCATCCCGCACTTAACCCCTCAACATCAAACCCTAGGTCGCAGGTTTGTCCTTCGATTTTTTCCCTTGATTCTTCTCTTAATCCGATTTTATTGGCTTCTTTCCTCCTTTTTCGTTAATTACGGTGTGTGTATTACTTTTGCGTTTCATGACTCGCTTTCTTTCGATTCTAACCTCGATCCCTGTTCATTCCCCTCTTTTTCTCCTTTGGTTTCCGTTTCTGATAGAGTAATTTGTCTTTAATTGAGTGTTGTGGGGTGTGAAATGATGTGGGGCTGTTCTGTCTCTGGTCTCGAGATGTTATGCTTGATATTTTGTTCCTTGCTAAAATTAATTGATTATTGATAATTGTTTTTCCCCGTGCTGGAAGCGATTACTTGCTTTTACTTTATTAAATACACATGCGGTTGTTAGATGTTTGACTGGTGGGTACTGTATTAGCTAGGTAGGCGTAGATGGATTGAAAGTGCCTCTGGATGCATTAGCGATTAAATCGGGGCATTATGAAAAATATTGTAATGTGGAGTCTTTTCATCTTATTGCTTGTTTTGTTGTTGTGCTAATGATTGGACGAGTCTTCAAGACATTTTGTAAATAAATCAGTTAGGCTTTGTTTGGTTGGGGGAAGGGGATGGAAGGGAAAGAAAAATGATCCCTTTCCCCGTTTGGTATGAAAAATTGGAGGGGAGGGGAGCCAAATTTTGGTTCCCCAATTCCTCCCCTCCCCTTTTTTTTTTTTTTCATCCCTCTAAAATGAGGTTTTTTTAGAGTGACGCAAAATATCATAACTAATGGGCCATCAATACTCTTTGTCCAACTTCTCACACTTTATTTTTTCAGTTTTCATATCTACTTCACTGTGTGTGAATAGAATGAGCAATGTAGATAGAGAACAAGTTTTTCTAGCCTTCATTTTTCCTGTATTTCCTGAGAACAAGTTTTATTTTATTTGAAATACTTGAAATAAGCGATGTGGGTAAAGAATGAAGAGAAGAATTTATTTAAATACTTTTTTAATTATTTAAATAAATTATATCAGTGAAATACATTAATAATTGTTTTAATTAATTAAATAGAATGAGTGATTAATTTTACGAGTAAAAACTAATTTAAATAAATTGTATAAATAAATAAATATAAATCAACATATAAGAGTAAAATGGTAAATTGGTCATTAACTTCCCTTCTTTTCCCTCCTGAATCAAACAAAAGATCATTAAAAATCATTTCTCTTCCTTCCCCTCTAACTAAACCAAACAAGGTAATCTTATACGCTTCCATCCCTTACCTTTTCCTCCTATCCATCTCCTCCCTTTCCCCTCCATCAAATAAGGGGAAGAAAAGAATGAATTAGCTAGCAGCGTAGAACCTTAGTGTTCATACTTAACTGAAATTTTTGCATTCTTGTTATATTCATTCATATCCTTTGGCAAATACTAGCTTTTGTGGTTGTGGATGTTAGACCATAATTCTTGAGCGGGTGTTGATTTTTAGCCCTTGATGGTTACTGTCAATAATGCTTTTGTATTCTTCCGAAATTTTTTTATGCTTAATGATTTAATCAGCTGCGCCATATAACCCCAATTACCATTTTATTCATTCTTGACTAAATGTTTTACTTACAGTGAGAAGTCCCTTGACCAATGGCTTCAAAACGGATCAACAAGGAATTGAAGGATCTGCAGAAGGACCCTCCTGCATCTTGCAGCGCTGGTTTGTGCTTTTGTCTTTCCACTTTACCTTGTTTTCCCTTCAAAAGATTTACATCAGTTGAATGAACAGAACAACACATACAAAGAGCAAGCAATGAAAGCATAATGGTTGCATTTTGAACTTTTGAATGTCCAAAACTGTTATGCATAACATTTATGCAGTTTTGTGCATAACACGATCTAATATGCTTATATATATGTTAATACCTATCTAGCTCCGTTTGTGGTGAACAAGTTTCTTAATATACCCAACTGAAATGAACATATCCTGCACATCCATGATGACTATATGACAAAACCTGAAGGAAATTTGACTTTTGTGGTGTAATTGGTTGTCAATGTTTAGGCCCGGTTGCTGATGACATGTTCCATTGGCAAGCTACAATTATGGGCCCCTCTGAGAGCCCATTTGCTGGAGGTGTGTTTCTTGTATCAATTCACTTCCCTCCAGATTATCCCTTCAAACCACCCAAGGTAATCCAAAATCTGATTCATGTGCATATACCTTGGCCCTAGGTGCGTAATCATTTTTAGGACTTCCTTAGCCATAGTTCATTTCATGGTAATCCTTCTTCAAAAAAAAAATCAATAGCATCATATGATTACTTTTGTAATTTCCACGTTGAATTGCTTTAATAGTCACTCTATTATATAAATCGCATAAATCAATAAGATTTACTAGGACTGTTGAACGGTGTTCTGAACTGAAGCCCTGGTAAAACAAAGATTGCACGGAAGTCTAGTTATAGTTTGAACAGTCTAGTTTTGGTTGCCCGAAGCATTTGCTACAGCTTTATCACAAAATTCATCTCTAGTTAGTTATCATTTCCAACTTTATGGGCTATTTATTTATCAACATTGATGAGAAAGGATATCAGGGTTTCCAATGATCTGGGCTGGCATTTGACCAATATAGGTCACTTTTCTTTCCCAATATACATTTGTATGTTGTTGGTCACAATTAGGCACTGGGACTTTTCCTAGTTGTGGAAATGATTTGTATAACTTCCATCTTCACATTTCAGGTTTCCTTCCGCACAAAGGTTTTTCACCCTAACATCAACAGTAATGGGAGTATCTGCCTTGACATCCTCAAAGAGCAATGGAGCCCTGCCCTCACAATATCCAAGGTATAGTCTTGTCTTTTCTTTTATTTCCCCATTGAAATTTCTCCCATTGCTATTCATGGGATGCGCCTCTGCCATTTTGATCATGATTTAACTTCAGGAAAATTACGGTAAAAGCATGACTTTAGCTTCACACAAGGTTTTGGTTTAATCCCTTAATTTTATGAAGTTTCTTTTCAGTCCTTCAACCTAATGCTGTTAATGAAAAAAATGCTGGGATTGAACTTTAAATGTTAGAAAAACATTCTCAAATGCTGACATGGTAAGTCTAATTTTCAAAGTAACAATTTTTTGTTACCAAGAAAAAAATATCATTAGACTAAGTACTAACCGTTTAGGGTTAAAGGACCGAAGATACCTTGTAAAATTAACACATCGAATTGAAATCTTGCATGAAGTTAAAGGATAAAAAATGCACTTTATCATTTCTGTTACAACGTTACTGATCTTCAACTTACCCAACTCAGTCCTTGATTCCAAGCCATCTTATCAAAACCAGAAATTTACGGCTAAATTATCAGAAGTAGTGATGTCAGGTTTGTAGAAATTTTGGTGTAAGCTGAAACAATGAGATTCTGCAGGTGCTTCTGTCTATATGCTCTCTGCTGACAGATCCCAACCCAGATGATCCTCTGGTACCTGAGATTGCTCATATGTACAAAACTGACAGAGCCAAGTATGAGGCTACTGCTCGATCATGGACCCAGAAATATGCCATGGGCTAAGGTTCTCTGATTGATTTGCGAGCTTAGATATCTTGCGCAATCCCTATCATATATTTAGTTAATAAAAAAAGTGTTGAATTGTGGGTATAAGCAAAGCATGAAACTCTAGTATGGTTTGTATTTTGAAATTGGTCCTTAATCTTGCAAAATCAGCAACAGGTAATTCTATGGTGACTTGAAGTGTATGGACAAAAGTGTCTTATATATGCTATATATATAGCGTCCTGCTTGCTTTGTCTTATTATGATCTTAAATTATGCTTAAACATTCAATTAGCACTTTAAGGCCCATAATTGCATCTTCCTCTTCTCGTATATTTTGGTGAAAAGAAACTTAGATTACAAATAACAATGCAGAGGGTTTACAGTTTCTTTTCCCTAAACCCTCATTAGATGGGACTCCCCAAACGAAGTGATTCACTTTATTGATAACTTTTAATCTCCAAATCACTTTTCAAATGCATGTGTTGGCATTGAGAGCGAGGGACTAACTTTCTTCAATGTTAAATTACAAGCTTTCATGTGACTTGGTCATAAGGTTATCAAGTCTTGGTATACATTTAATACTAATTGGGTAAATTACACGATTATCTTTAAATTTGGATCATATATAAATAACTATCTTAATCTTTAAAACATGATAATAAATCTCCATGACCTTTCGAGTATGTGCGGATTATATATGCGTTTAAACTTTGATACTTAGAAGATTCCTAAAATTTAAACATATGTGGGGAATTATTTGCTTATAAGACTTTGTTTGGTTGGAGGGAATGCAAGGGAATGAAAGGAAAAATGACCCCTTTCTTTATTTGGTCTGAAATTTTAGAGGGAAGGGAAGTTGAAATTTCCCTCCCCAGTGTTGTAAAACACAACGTGCAGGGAACATAGAGATAACACCGGAGATTGATTCGAGTCGTGTCCAAAAACATTGCTCTTGAGATTATTCTGTAACCCCTTTGAATTTAGGAAGCGACACTCCCAGGATAAAATGAATACTTCCTGTGGGATGACAGGAAGACGAGAATTGACGGAAGCAAGTAACTCAACGGAATTCAAAGAGACAGAGAGAGGGAGAAGTCAGGCAGAGGGAAATTGCATGTGTGTTCTTCTCAACCAGGGGGCCTTCATATGTATATATGAAGAATGACCGGACATGGAAGAGGCAAACATGTCTGGAGAGGCCAATGGTCAGCAAATAGACTCGGAACGTTTCATCCTATGCGTTTTACCATTGGGAACAGTCAAATTTCCGACCACATGGGGTTTCAAATTTTTTGTTAGGGAAAAACTTCTTTCTGGACAAGCAAAATAATTTTTCATGTTAATAAATTTTTTATTTAGGATTTTAACGGGGGAATCATCAGTTTTCAACTACATTTACCTCGTGATGGCTTGTTGTTGTATGCACAAGGCACACCTTCCTCCTAACTCTTTTAACCCACCACAACCATAGGATACTTATATACCCTATGTCTTCCTCTCATCAAAATAGTGAGTGATTTCCTTTATTTAACACTATCACTTTTTTTTCCAACACCCAATCCCTCTCTCCCCTTATTTTGGATCCCTCCAAATTATGTTTTTTCCAAGGGAAGCCAAAAATCCTTATTAATTTACCCTCATAAACTTTATTGTATCCCCACCAATGTTTACCATGAATTGATATGTGGATTTTGTAAAGCTAAAGGCATACACCAGGCAATGTCAATGTTTGGCAGAATGCGTGAGCGCAAACTATTTCCAACAACCATTACACATAACTCACTCGCTCGTTCCTGGGCAGTGCAGTGTAAGTGATCAATTAGATAGTGCTTAGTGCTTATGGGTTGCTCACTTTGATGGTGGAAAATGGTGTATAGTTCCTAATTGAGTGGACTTGCAGTATCTTCATAGATATGATGTGCAGAGTAGGGAGAGTGGAAGAAGCTCATAAACTTGTAACATCCCTCAACGATGAACATCTAAAAGCAAATGAAGTAAATATTTACCTCTCTGATATATTTATGGGTATTGCAGACTTGGGGGAGATTGGTGATGCGGTCTCTGTTTCAAGGAGTAATTGCCCAAGAATCTCTCTCTCTCTCTCTCTCTCTCTCTCTCTCTCTCTCTCTCTCTGAAGATATATGAATGTTTGAAAAAGTTTATATACTCTTCAAAAACACGTTCAACAGTGTTTTTTCGTAAAATGAGATAACTATCTAAGCACGTTCATAATTCTCTTATTAGTTGTTGCTGTGAGTTGAACATGTATGAGGATGATTTATCTATAATCCAATATTTAAGGGTTATATATAACTAAGCCATCTGTACATATAATTGATTGAAGTTTGATTACACATGCCCCAAATCGATCAAAATTAACTAGAATAGACTAAAATCAAACCAAAAAATGGAACCTAATCATGAAATCGATGCCAATGGTAGTTTAAACCAAAATAAAAAACGTGCTACGACCAATATAAGTGCAGAACTCAACTCAGTAAGATATTATGTTAATTTAATCAAAGGTTTTGGATTTGAATTCTGAATATGTGATTCATCTCATTAAATACGCGTTGGAAAAACCAAATCCTAAAAGTTTATTTATTTGAATTTGCTTATAATGACTACGTGTATATTTAGGAATCGGTTGAGAAAATAATTTCATACAAACCGAGATAAATATATTAAAGGAGTTTTGAGTCGACTTACGTAAACGTGATTCCCAATGTAATTTTCAAACATGCACTAGGTTCAGGTTGCAGAAACAAAATTCTTTATGCATATCAACCCCAAAATCACAAGATCACGATGAAAAGTTATTTTGAAGTTTCAAATCTGAATAAGTATAAAAGCTGATATCTGATTGAATAAGTATAGTATAAGTTATTTTTCAAATGTGATTAATGATATATAAAATAATTATATGATAAAAATTTTATTTCTATTTATACGTAAACATCTTTTTCCAACCTTAAGCTGAAACATTCATGTGGAACCTAATTAAAGAGAACTTGAAAAGAAAAACACAAAACATGAATGTATTGGTGCATATGTGATGGCTTATTAGATGTTTCCACTTTTGATTATGTTTAGCACGTGTCAACTTCATGGCCCTAGGAATTAAGTGCTGCTCAAAACAGTGGCACGTGTTAATGACACGTGGGAAGGACCTTCTGGAAGGGACCATCTACATTCTAGATCTATGGTACTTTTAATTTGTCCATTCTATTTTGGGATAACGTACACCTTTAAATATTTAGAAAATTTATTATGAAATATCGATTTTAAATAATTAATGAATAAAATATTTTAGTAAAATTACTATCAGATCCTAACAGTAGTTAATCTGGTTGTCATTAACAACCTCATTAACCATCAATAACAATCGGACCAACTACTGCTAAAACTTGATAGTAATTTTACTAATCTTTGGGACCTTTTATTCATTAATTCTTTTTGTTGAGATCTGATTGTAAATTTCCCTAAATATTTTCACATATGTATCAACTACCATAAAGTATGTTCTCATGTCCATAAAGTACTTTAAAGTATTTTGTGATATATTCATTTATGTTGAGGTATTTTTTTCAATTGTGTTTTGTATGCTTGGTGTTGAAAGTTGGATGCTCCAAAAAATATTTTAAAGGTTCTAGTGGTTAATACATAAAAAAAAATACTTTATGGTAATGGATTAACTTGAAAAAGTATTTCAAAATGTTAGATAAACCATAAAATATTTTACAATAATAGATGCATCTGAAAAAATAATTTAAGACGCTGGATGCACCTTTACTGTTATTTTTTTTAGAAACAAATATCATCTTATTGAAGACAATCATATTCGAGATATTGTTGTACAATAAATGTGAGCATCTCTTTTATTGAAAATTTTAACTTTGATTCACCATACTGCAAGAAAATAATTGATTCTACCAGACCTAGCTCTATCGGTAATTTGTCCATTAAAGTTAGGGAGAATTGGGAATAAATCTCCAGTTGAAAAATTAATTTTAGAATGTGATTTTCCACAAAATACAACATAGCTTCTACGTTATGTACAACCAAGCTTTCATAAGGATTCAATGATAGGTCTCATTCTCTAATTAATTTCTCTATCCCTAATTCTCCTTTAAAGTTGAGGGTAAACAAATTCTCAACCAATGACACAAAAAATCAAACCAAGAGTGCCCAATTCAAATGCTGAATTAGCCCATTTCATCATTAGAATATTTTTAGTTCTTCATTTGGTGTTGCTTTGTTAACCTAATTTTGAAATAAATTGTCTTTAAATTCAAAAAATTAGTTATACGGACCAAGAAATTAATAAAATTAGGCGTCAGATATGAATGATCAACTGCGTAATATAATTACATAAACTTAGAGCAAAAAAAATATAATTACATAAACTTATCAAAATGTATGTTATGAATAAGGAACTTGCTCGCTTAACTATTTTTTTAATATTATTTTACCTTATCCATTTTCTTAATTTCATTTTTTCCCTGTGCTTAATAATTAATTAAGTGGTAGTTTAACGATAAAAATAGTTACAGTTTAGACTTGTGGGATAATTATTAATTTATATTTTATTTCTCAAACTCGATGCAAATACTGATGTACAAATTCCATATAATTCAGTTATATAAGTAAAGAAAATCTTAATATCCTGATTAATTAAGTAAAGAAAACCTCGATCCGGATTAGTCTGAGGCCATTGATATGCCTGAAAGATGGCTTGCCCTGGGATACAGAGGAGAAATAAAAAAAAAGAGAGAGAGAGAACAGAGTCATGGGCACACTAATAGATCTAGAAATGGTAATTCTTGTTGTTGTAGACCTTTGAGTATTAGGCTTGCGCTTATTTATTATTGGCTTCAATAAATATATATAAATAATTTTATCTCAATTTATGTGAACGTATATTTTAAATGTGGCTTACATCAGTAGTTGGAAATTTCTTGCTGCTACAAGTTAGCACCTACGTGTGTTGTCTATTTTTAGTTTACATTCGTTCAAGCCATCTTTGGCTCTTATTCTCATTACTTGTCTTTTAAGATAGGTAATTATAGATAGTCCTCTTGACTTTTAATTTTTATTTAAAATCATTATATTTTTTTATAAAAATTATACCAAATAAGAATGATCTGTATTATTATTTGTTTAAAAAAATGAACACTGAATATTTCATGCTAAATTTTTTAATAATATTTATTTCCTTTTTTAAATATTGTTTAACATTTAATAATATTTTTATTCAAATTTAATTATGCTTATCACAATTTTCAGTAAAAATTAATATTTAGACAACGAGTTGGCAAATGGAACATGAAAATTGCGGAAAGGATTTAATTAAACCTAAAAATAACTTAAAGCCAATAATATTTAGTTGCGAATACATCTATAATACGAAATATCGAATATGGTATGATTAATATGAAGAATATTCTCCTTTTGCTTTCAAGTTTAAAAAAAAAAATCAGCAAAAATATTAACACCCACCATTCCCAATCAATTTAAGTACTGATTCATTGACTATAAAGTTCAATTTAATTTAATTATAAATAGTAGTACCGAGGAAAATATGCATAAAAAATTATTCATAAGATTTAAATAAAAAATTAAGATGTTCAATGTTTTTACAAGTTTGTCTTGTGAATAATGCAACTCAATTTGTCATTATGAAAATCTGACGTATAAACATGAATAATTAAATTCAAATTGTAAATATATAAGTTTAATTCATGAATATAGAAATTTAATTTGTAAATATAAATGTTTCGAGACATCTTTATATTTAATTTTTTTAATAAAAAATGAAACCTCTAATTAAAATTTTCAATATATAGTCAATCCGCTTCAAATTTGTAATTTTTTCTTCAATAATAAAAAAATTTATCCAATCTTATTGTTAATGATTTTAGGGCTTTTCCCTTCTCTTTGTGAAAAAACAGAGAGGTTTGTACCAGGAGCAGGCAAAAAAAAAAAAAAGATATTGGGAAATGACACAAAAATACTTTTGAAATAAATAAAAGACAAATCAGAGTGTCTGTTAGCTATAATGGTAAATCAGACCAATTGATCCCTAAGATATTTGGCTTATTTGTTAAAGCGGTTAGAAAAGTAAAATGTATGTTCAACTGTGTTTTTCTTTAAAATGAGATAATCTCCTTCACATATTTACCTCGACGTAAAAGTATTCTCTACCGCTTTCTCAAACGGACACATTGTGTTTGTTTGGTAATTCCTTATCTCCAACGTTGCATGTAAGGTAAGACAAAACCATCTTGAAATCCGTAAAAACCATCTTGAAATCCATAAGTACCATCTCGAAATTCGTAAATTCTTATCGAAATCTGTAAAATCCTTTCTTCCAACGGGTTCCCAAACAAACACATTAAAATGTTCGATAATGATATGAGCTAATGGGCTTGTTTGACGGAGCGTTTCGAAAAGTTAAACGCATGTTCAATAGTGTTTTTTCGCAAAACGAGATAATCTCCTCCACGTATTTACCTCGACTTACGTGAAAATATTTTTTTTACTGCGTTCCCAAATGGACACAATAAAAACATGGTTCCTGAATTAAAGTGAACATTCATTATATTAAAGTTAAAATTTACGAAACTAAAATTAAAAATGAACAGTCAGAGAAGACCATATTTTGTCGAGGTTCATTTATGTTTTTTTTAATTTTTTAAATTGAAGTGAATGTTCACTGTACCGAGATCGGAATTTAAAAAAAAAACTAACATTAAGGGTGGATAATCCTTAACAGATGTATTTTTAACACACCCCTATAAAGTGATTTACAATAAGGGTGGATAATCCCCTTCTATCAAGTGCTTTTTAAATTTAAACTCGTGTTGGCACGGAGGAAGTGTCCAGTACGTCACCGCCGCATCCTAACGCATTTAGATTGTCCCTCCTTTTCACATCCCTCGACCAATAATTAGCCTTTGCAATTTGCAATGTATCCTATATTAGCCGGGCAGTGTTTCCCTGGGCCAAATTATATATATATATATATATATAAAAGAAATATAGTGATAGTAGAGGGTAGGCAATAGGATCAATAAGACGGCGGCGACCGGTAGCGGCGGCGGAGGGGCGTGACGGAATTGGCGGTGGCAGGGAATAAAATCGCACGTCTTTTCACTTCTCTTTCACTGTGATCCTCTTCCTATTCATCAGTATATCATTCTCCCTATTCCTATTCATCATTCCCACTCTCATCATTATTCTATAACAGCCTACCACGTTACGTGATGACTATTAGTTTATAGGTGTATTCCTCTAGCGTCCGATCCAACCGTTACCGGTCATCTTCGGTAACTTATTTATTGAGATAATCTCACTCACATATTTACTTTAACTTACGTAAAAGTACTTCTTTACCTCGTTCCCAAACGAGCCAACTATGTTCGACAAGGATATTAAAAATATCAAACTCATT
>JANTPZ010144133.1:0-12680 GCA_025593235.1 Vachellia pachyceras | reverse complement strand
TAGAGAAGATGAATGAAAGATAAACACACAACAATTTATCCTGGTTCGGCCCTCTCTGACCTACGTCCAGTCCTCAGACACTTCTGAGATTTTCAATCTACTATAACATCCAAGTTTAACCAGGTACTTGGAAAACCATTACAATCACAATGTCATCACAGACACTTGTGAAATCCATTTCAAGTTTATCACGGTGGGTACTTGAAAAATCCATAAATGTTTCCAGGCATTTATGAACCCACTCAAGTTTATAACATAGGCACTTGAGAAACCTTTACAGTTACTCCCCCTTACCACATGTAAGGTTACACCGGGAATCACATTCCCTTACAGACTTCAATATAACAGAGACTCACATGCTCTATTTTCTCAACTTAAACCCAGACAAATAATCTCAAGATCCCAATCTTGAGTTTCTCATGGAAATACAATGAGTTTGGATGAATCAATAAAATGCTCACTCAAAGAGTGGATATCTAGACATTGAAGCTCTCGGAGAAGAAAGTATCAGAGTCCTAATGATATGCTCTGTTTTTAGTCTAGTGACTCCATCCTCTTCCTATAATGAATGCTTAGTCCTTTTATAAATGAGGAGTAATGAAGTTGCTATTAGAAACATATAAATGTTCGTTACTCTCATCAACCACCTCTTCATCTTTGTCATTAATGCTGCACTTAATGCGTATCAGGAATGTTGAAAGCTTCGCGTAATCTGTCTGGAATAAATGTGAGCAGCCTTTTCTCTTTCAATGATAATGGGTTTCTGCATTTATGAAAGTAGGTGAGATTCAAACGTTGTTAATCACGAATAAGGAAATATGCAGAGCAGGTGAAAAGCTGTCAGAGAGAGAAAATAGCCGTTGGAAATCAATATTCGAGTGATACTTCAGAGTACTCGAGTGTTTAATCAAGAATTTTGAATTTATGAAGAGATACTCGAGTGTTTTCTGTCAATGCTCGAGTTTTACAAACACTTTTGAAAATGCTCGAGTGTTATCTGAGAGTGTTTTTAATTATAGGGTAAATACTCGAGTGTTGCATTTCTTGTACTCGAGTGTTGGAGAATACTTTCAGCTTTTACTCGAGTGATCAGAGACAAACTTGAAGTGAAGATATTTGAAATGTCACAATACTCGAGTGTTGAAAACATAATACTCGAGTGTTGTTACTTCTCTTACCATTACTCGAGTGTTTTGATGGAAGTGTTGTGTTTTGAGAGAAAAGGTGCTCGATACTTGAGTATTCAAAAACCAATACTCGAGTGTTGACAACACTTTCATCAAATACTCAAGTGTTGTGCTTGAAGTGTCGTCCTACGTTTGAAAACTTTGCCTGATACTCAAGTGTTACAAACTAACACTCGAGTGTTGGCAACACTTCCTTTACAATACGAGTGATATGCTTCAAGTTGAAGTGTTTTGGCTAAATACTCGAGTATTCAAACTCAATACTCGAGTGTTACCAATACTTCCATCTGTAACTCGAGTATTATGTTTCGAGTGTTGAGTATCCCTTTGAAAACAAGTCACAATACTCGAGTATTACAACACAATACTCGAGTGTTGTCAATGCTTCAACACCAATACTCGAGCTTCACATGAAAGTATTCTGCCATAACACATTCTAATACCAATACTCGAGTTTCAGAAAACACAACTCGAGTTTTGTTTCATAATTTGAATTTACATCAGGTCACAACACATAGCTCATCTTGTAACAGCTATATCTCTCTCAATTCAACTCCAAACCGTGCTTATAATATATCAATGGAAAGCCCTGCAAGTATAATTTCATAAGAAATAAGAATCAGATCCAAATCCATTATATAAAGAAAGTTATGAAAGATACAATAAGCAAAGGTCAGTGATAAGATGTTAAATTCAACCACTAAATTTCGAAAATTATATCTCTTTCATATGAAATGATTTGATGCTGATTTTGGTGTCTATGCACCACATATTGAGTCTAGTTTCGTATGAAATTGGTTTCATATCAATCGGAGTTGTATTTTGAGAGATATAAGCAAAATACCAGATATATGTCGAGCTGTCAGAAAACAGAGGAGGTCAATACTCGAGTGTTGACTATCCAGTACTCAAGTATCGACTTTCTAGAGGCCAATACTCGAGTTTTGTGACCTCAATACTCGAGTGTTGACTCCCAAAAAGCTAATACTCAAGTTTTGTCAGCCCAATACTCGAGTGTTGGCTCCCAGAAAACTAATACTCGAGTTTTGTGACCCCAATACTTGAGTGTTGACTCCCAGAAAGCTAATACTCGAGTTTTGTTACCCAATACTCGAGTGTTGACTCCAAAATTCAATACTTCAAGTGTATACTCGAGTTTTTCTTCAAGAAATGCCATAGGAAATCCCAAAAACTCATCATACTCGACTATTAACTTCCAGAATCAGATTTGAACATCCAAATGAAGCTTAGATGAATGATAACTCAATTTATGATAATAAAACATCTATTTGAAACATTTTAACATCCAAAATACATTCAAAATCACATCATCCTCCAATTAAAGGAATGCACAAATATTAATTAACCAATATGCATTGTAAAATCATTATGCATGGTAAATATGTATTGTGAAAACTTTTTGCATTGTAAAAACATTTTACTCTTATTTGACATCATCAAAACTAATCATATCTAACATCTTATTCCTCCTCTTCTCACAAGCCACTCTCTCCCTCTCCTCCTCTTGTGGTTGGCTGACTTTGAGCTATGAAATGGGGTCTTCAAGAAGCATTTGACACTTATAAGAATTGTGTCATGTGGCTAATTAAAGGCAGGACCCAGTTAACCAGATTAAGTAACTTTGTTCTGAGTTATTCTACCTCATCATATAAACATCTTTTTAACTTTTCTCCCTTGCCATAAGAGGATGACATGTGGCACCCTCCAAGCCACGTGATTTACTTTTTGCGAATAAAGCCTTTCGGCTATCTGTAAAGTTACTTTATCGGGTTGGAATTACTTTTTGTGAATCCTTTGCTCACTTAACCTGTCTTAGGTCATCAAAATTTCCCAAAATTCATTGGATACTTTCATGATTTGTCTCTCCCTATTTTGCTTCCAGAATCAGCCGTAATTAATTTTCAAACAAAACCCATTTTTGGGGTTTTTACAGGCCTTATCTTTTCAATCGAGAAAACTACTCGACTTTGTCTTGAAAGTAATTTTGTCAAATACTAGAATTTATTAGCTATATTCTCTTACTATGATATATAATATCTAAGGCCTCTGGATATTTTAAATAATTAAATTTAATTAATTATTTATTAAATATCCAAATATTAAATAAGCTTTAAAATTCCACTAAAGGTTATCTTGATCATTCTGATTTGAACTGGGTCTCATTTCCTGCTTAGTGAATTTTTCTCTATCTTTTGGGAATCTGAAAATTTTTATGATATTTTAGTCAAACTTGAACCAAAATGGCCTGGAACTTTTACTTATTTACCAAAATGCCCTTGGACTTCTTATATGGAAATTTGGTCCCTTAATTCTCAGAATATCTCTTTAGTCCCATTTTTAAATGACACATGGGTCCCTTGACTTTTCCACTTGACCCTTTTGACCTTTACTTTTCTTGAAATGACCATTTTGCCCTTGTTTGTTCTATGCTAGGAAAATGGCATTTTTCACACTTACTTTCCTTTTCTATCCCTTATTTTCATTCTCTGCAGCCTTAATTTAGCTTTAACTACTTGTTTGGTCTTTCTATCCAGTTATTGAAAACTTGGATATTACACCTTGCTAGATCTATTTGGATCACAAATTTGAGCCCCAAAGGAGACACTTATTTGAAAACATTGAACAAGATTAGTTGGTTTCTTAAATATATAATTACTAATATAATATTTAAAAGTTCTTGGTACTATAAAATAAAAAATGTGATAGCTCCTTTGAATAACTTCGGATTCGAAAACTCAAGAGTTAAAGTTGCTCTAGAGTATATACCCATGCATTATCTTTAGGACTTATTTGAAGGTAGTTTAGGAGAGGGGAGGGAAAATGACCCCTCCCCTAATTTGGTTTGGAATTTTAGAGGGGAAGGGAGCCAAAATTTTAGCTCATTTTCCCTTCCCATTATTCCCCCAATTTGAGGGTTTTTGAAGGGAACCTAAATTTAGTGAATATTTAACCTCTTATAGATAATGATATTCCAATATTACCCATTTCAAAAATAAAAAATATCCAAACTCCATTTAGTTCACACCTTCTTCACCCACCCTCCACTCTGTGTTTGAATCCATATGGTGGCCACTAACACCATTCACTTGCAATATTAACCAGCTATGCTCAGACAAATACATAGCTTGAGACCATATGTAATATCTAGGTTTTGGATAATTGGATATAAAAGCTAAATGAGTGGCTAAAGGCTAATTAAGGGTTTAACGGATGAAAGAAAAGGAAAAGAAGGGTGAAAAATGTCATTTGCCAAACATAAAAAAGTAAGGGTAAAATGGTCATTTTGAAAAAGTAAGGGACTAAAGTGTTATTTTGGAAATTTAAGGACCAGAGGGTCATTTTAAAACTGGGACTAAAGTGGATTTTCAAAAATTGACGGACTAAATTGTCACTTATGAAATATAAGGACATTTTGGTAAACTTGAGAAAGTCAAAGTTTGACCAAAATATTAAAAAAAAAATTTACAGAGTTCCAAAAGATAAAAAATCCATTGATCAGTAATTGAGACATGGTTTGGCTTAGAATGACAAAAATAACCTTGGTAGGAAGTTTAAAAGTTAATTATTGTTGATGTAATATTTTGATGATAACAAAAAGATTTCAAGAATTATGGAGCTAAGATTGCTGTTGATTAAGTCCTGTATTTTAATAATCGAGTTTGTATAAAAGTATCATAATGAAAGTGTTGTCAACACTCGAGTACTGTTTTTTCAACACTCGAGTATCGAGCTTTCTTTTCTAAACAAACACAACACTTGCATTAGGACACTCGAGTAATGGTAAGAAAAGTGATAACACTCGAGTAGTATTAATTTAACACTCAAGTACTGTGACATTTCAAAATACTTCACTTCAAGTTCTTTCCTAAACACTTGAATAGCAACTAAAAGTGTTTCCAACACTCAAGTACAAAAATTATAACTCGAGTATTGGCTCATAAAATTCAAATTTTCACTTGCTTATCTGTTCAACACTCGAGTATTTCATTCATAACTCGAGTAACCTTTTCTCTAACAATATATCAGTATGACAACTAAACCTACTGATCTCCAAAACTTTCCTTTTCATGTCTAACCTTTTTAAATATTACCTGCCCTAACAAATACGTTGCAAATCTTTCATTAAATAGGTCAGTAGTCTGAGGAATGAAGATGAGCATTAATGACCTCCGGGGTGGCAATTGAACCATATCATTTATGAAACATTAATGATGGTCAACAAACGCAGTCAATGTGAGTAATGGACACAAAGCTTCTCTCTAACGGATATTCAAAATTTAAGTAACGGACATTTGCTAAAGTGTCATCTATAAAGTAGGAAGCTTTAAAGACAGAAGCACAGATTTGAAAAAGAGAATTCAATATGCCATTATTGTTACAACTAACTTTTGTCATTTTATTCATTATTACCATTGTGCTTCAGTGATTGATTTTCCACTCTTCCAAGAGAGTTTACATTATTCAAATCCATTGTTAATCCATGGGATATTTAAGGTTGGGACCTTGAATTTGTTGGGTTGAGATTTTGTCAAGAAAAGAGAGAGCGTGAGACTCTGTTTTGTTACATATTGTAAGGGGGAGTGTGAATCTCCGCTGTAAAGGCTGGTGAGCCTTGAATATTGTTGATTAGTAGATTAAAAAGCTCAGAGGTGCTCTGAGGATTAGATGTATGTTAGAAGGACCGAACCAGTATAAATCTCCTGTATTCATCTTCTCTTTCCCTTGCTTAGTGACATTATTTTATTTTTGTGATATTTGTTTTAAATTTTAAATGGACCAATTCACCCCCTCTTGGTTAAATCCTGCACTAATATTTGGTATCAAAACAAGTCTCTTGTAGAAAGAACTTAACAGGTTCAAGAGAGATCCATGGCAGGATTTGGCGAACACGTTATTGCAAACGGAGCATTAATTACCAGACTACAAGTGTTCAACAGCTAAAAGTTCTCATTCTGGAAAATAAAATTTCAGAACTTTTTTTTGGCTACTGACTTTGATCTATGGGATGTTTTTGAAACAGGAAACATCATGCCAATGAAAAAGGATAAAGACCTACTAGTTCCCAAAACTAAAGCAGAGTTCGATGAAGAAGATAAGAAGAAGATGTTGCTAACCAAAAAGGATGATTTAATGTTACAATGAGCATTAAATGAAGATGACTTCTTCAAAGTATACACTCTACCTTCAGCGAAACATATGTGGGAAGCGTTGGAAATAGCATACGAAGGCACAGAGGCAGTGAAAGAAAGTAGGGTAAACATGCTAACTACTGAGTACTATTTATTTAGGATGAAGGATGAGGAGACCATTGCAGAATTTCAAATGCGTCACACCCATTTAATAAACAAGCTGGCAGCCTTGGGAAAAACATACGATCAATGCTATTAAGTTAGAAAAATTCTCAACGTGTTGTCAAACAAATGGGAAGCTAAAGTGATAGCAATTGAAGAATCCCGAGGAGAATCAATGACTTCTATAGCATCCCTATTTGGAAGTCTTGCTAAATATGAGGGCAAGCAAAAATTCAAGAGATCAAAACTTTGAAGGAAAAAGAGAAAGAGTCAGAAACTGATGATGAAGAAGAAGAAGGCGATGTAGAAGATGAAGAACCTGCAATGGTAGTTAGAAAGTTCAGAAGAATGTATCGTAAAGATCAACGTTCAAAAGGCCATTCAAAGGAGGAATAAACAAAGTCATTTGTTATAAATGCAATAAGCCTGATCACGTTTGAGCTGATTGCCCACAGCTTGCCAACCAGAACAAAGAAACAGAGAAGGAGAGAAAGAAATTCAAATCATTCAAAAAGAAGAAAGCATATGTCTCAGGTATTTAGGGTGACAAGTTAGATAAAGACAAAAGTGAAGCTAAGGAGGAAGCTTATCTCTACCTTGTTGCTCAGGAAGACTCAGAAGCAAAAGAGGTCATTCTTGAACCTACTTATGAAGAATTACGTTCTGAATATGATGAAATGCATATTGAATTACTTGAGTTTCCAAAAGAATTGTCTTTTCTAAGAAAAAGAGTTAAAGAACTTGAGAAACCTACTGATGAACCAGTTGTCATCAATACTTGCTCAAACTGTAATACTTTGAAAAATGAAAATGAACGTTTATCCAAAACTCTTTAGAAGTTTACTCAAGGAAGTGAAATGCTACAAATTATTTTGAAAAACCAAAGAGTTACAAATGATAAAAGTGGTATGGGATATAATCCTCAAAATGATTTCAAAAAGAGAAAGAAAAAGAATGGAAACAAGAGTTACTTTAAGGGAAATTTAATAGGAGAATGAATGAATGAAAGGTCTCAAAGATTCAAAAAATTATCATGAGGTCCCATAAGTAACTATTAAGGTTGTCATTAACAGCCTCAACAGCTTTCATTAACAACCTCAGCAGTTACTCCTAGGACCTCATAATAATTTTTTGAATCTTTGGGACCATTTTATAGTTAATTCCCTTACTTGGGACCTGTGTGTCATTTTCCATTATTTTAAATACTTTCAAAAATCTGTGCATTCATCAGAACCATTCTCATTTTGTAGTTACTGCAATAGAAAAGGACATCGAACAAGAAATTGTTATTTCAGGAAGAATAAAGCTTTAGGCACATATAAATGGGTACCAAAAGGAACTTATGTTCCAAAGGCACCAAACACTAACCCAAGAGGACCAAACAGAACTTGGGTACCTGAAATAACTAAATGATCTTCTTGCAGGTATGTCTTAGAGTATCCTAATCAAGAAAATGGTATATTGATAGTGGATGCTTAAGACACATGACGGGAGATAAAAAGCAAATTTGTCAGTTTGAAAGCCAAGGAAGGAGGTAAAGTGAGTTTCGGAGGAAATCTGTCTAGGAGAATCACTGGAATTGGTGAAATATCAAATACCAATGGAGCACCTGTTAAAGATGTATACCATGTGGAAGGACTTTGTCACAATCTCCTCAGTGTGAGCTAAAGTGCCGACAAAGATAATTGGGTGATCTTTAACTCTTAGTAATGCTTCATCATAAACAAAAAGGATCTACCAATTGACGATGAAAAACTGAACATACAACTCAGAGCTCCTATGGATGGTAATTAGTATACCATTGATTTAGAAAAGAATTTCAAGAATTCCTGCTTAATTAGTCAAGCTGATGAAACTCAATTGTGGCATAAACGATTGGCACATGTAAACATGCATCAACTTGACAAATTAATCAGAAATGATTTAGTCCTAGGGCTTCCTAAACTGAAATTCAAAAATGATTTGATATGTGATACATGTCAAATAGGTAAACAAACAAAATCTTCTTTCAAATAAAAACATAGATTTCTTCAAAAAGACCTCTTAAACTACTTTATATGGATTTGATGGGTCCTGCTAGAGTAAAAAGCTTGGGAGGAAATCTTTATACACTTGTAATTGTTGATGATTACTCTAGATTCACATGGACCATATTCTTAACATCTAAAAATGAAACATTTGAATTATTCACTGTTTTTGCCAAAAATGTCCAAAATGAGAAAGGTATGTATATTTTTTCCATTAGAACAGATGACGGAGGGGAATTTGAGAATGGAGACTTTGCTGCATTCTGTGAAAATGAAGGAATTAATCACAACTTCTTAGCACTAAGGACCCCTCAATAAAATGAAGTGGTGGAGAGGAAAAACAGAGTAGTTGCAGACATGGCGAGAGCAATGATGACAGAAAAACACTCACTGGGAAAAACAGAGCATACATAAGACCCTCACTGGGAAAAACACTATATGAGATATTCAAAGGAAGAAAGCCAAATCTGTCTCATCTACACATCTTTGGCAGCAAATGCTTCATCCACAATAATGGTAATGATAACCTTGGTAAGTTTGATCCCAAATCTGATGAAGGTTTATTTCTTGGTTATTCAAACAAAAGCAAAGCATTTAGAGTTTTTAACAAATCAACATGTATTGTAGAAGAATATGTGCATGTAGTATTTGTTGAAATAAATCCTCAAACAAAATCTGATGTTGATGAAGAAATTATAGTTTCATAAGTTTTTGAAAATCCAAATAAAGAAAATTCATCTGATAGTCAACCATCTCAGGATTTTGAAAATGATCAATGAGATGAACTTCCTAAATCCCCTCAACCAAGAGCTTGGAAATACATTTGCAATCAACTCATCAATCAAGTGATTGGAGAGATGAATGAAGTTGTACAAACCAGGTAAAGATTTGTCAATGAGGCTCAATTTTCAGCTTTTATTTCAAATATAGAGCCTAAGAATATTGAGGAAACTTTGACTGACAATGATTGGATCATTACAATGGAAGAGGAATTGAATCAGTTTGAAAGAAACCAAGTATGGGATTTAGTACCTGTTGATGCCTTGTTTTGATGATAACAAAATTATAATTCAAAGTTTGTATGGTAGGATTTGAAAATGTCTTTGAAATTTTGAAAACTGGTTTTATAGTTCAAAACTCAAGTTTGATATTTTGAAACTCAAGTTCTGTGCCTTAGATTTGAAAACTTTCAGCAAGAATTCGAGTTTCCACAAAGAAGTTCTAATGACTCGAGTCCACTATGTTAAAACTTGAGTCTCATGCCTAAAATCTTCTGTCTAGGAACTTTATGTGGTAGAACTCAAGTTACAAGTTTGAAGAACTCGAGTTTCCCCAAAACTTTCAAAGAAAAGTCGAGTTTCAAGCATCAAGTTATGACAACTCGAGTTTCAGGATTACGGAACTTGAGTTTCGAGCCTTTGAATCACGTGAAAGACTCTACTGCATTAGAACTCAAGTTCCAGAGGTTCACAACTCGAGTTCCAAAATTGTTTTACAAAACTTGAATTGAAAACTGGAAGTTTTGGCATTAGAGTTTTAACAACTCGAGTTCTATGTTTTACGAAACTCAAGTTTTATGCCTTTCTCAAATGATTGACCAACTCTTGTTATAAAACTCAAGTCATGCTCATTCAAAACTCAAGATTCACAACATGAGTTCATAACTTGCATTCTGACTCGAGTTTTTCAAATGAAGGTTCCAAGGCTACATCCTAAAACTTCCAATATAACTTGAGTTTCCAACTTAAAGTTTTCTAAACTCGAGTCTGGTATTATGAAAAACCTGAAGTTTCATTACATAACTTTTCAAATTGATCAGACATCATGAAATAGAATCAAGCTTTATCATGCATAAATGTAAGCTTGAAAGCAAGAATATGTTGGTTTATGTGTTGAAAGTTTGAAAAATCACAATATGGCATCTATGTGTGTGATTTCGGTCTGACCTGAAAGTGGGAGAAGATTATTTGTTTTGATGATTTTGATGCTTCCAATGGTTTTATAAGGCAAAATTGTGTAGGTATACAAGTGTTCATGATTTTTAGATGCTTGTATATGAATTTGGAATTTTTGGAAGTTAATGAGTAAGTGCTGTGAAATTCGTTTTCTGGAAGCAGTATGATTGTAACGTGTTTTTATGTGGCCATATGTTATACAATGACCATGAAACTTTCCATAATTAAATTAGACTTATCAAGCTTCAATTTGATAGGTTATATGGGTTAAGTCGACTTGTGTACTGGGAGATATGAATTTTTGAAATTGTGTCTTGTTTCTGGAATGAAATCTAGAACATTTTGTATTTGACGAAATTATGGGAATGATATGGCTGTGATGACCAGAATTGGGTATTTTTATATGAAATTATACTGAAATAGCTTCACATAGGAATTTGAACCACCCTAATTGGAGTTATATATCATTAATTATGATTTTTGAAAGTTTGGTCAAAATGCTAGCAGCTTTTGGTTACCATGCGAATTTAAGAAAGAAAGTGACCAAATGTAATTTATAGGAACTCCAAGGGTGAAAGTAAGCCTTTAGGGCTAATGTGGCCCATTGTACATTCACTTTTCATGACTCTAATAATGCCATTTATTATCTAGGGCCATAAAGTGACAAAGAAAAGTTATGTTTAGAAGATCAAGGTACAAAAGCAGGAGACAAAGTTTAAAAGGTAGTGAACTTACTTACTTGTATGTGTGTGATGTTTATGTGTGCATCGATTTGATGTATTGCTTTGCTAGATTATGTGAAGTATGTATGAATGGATGAAGCTCTGTTATGTTTTTACTATGGCCATAAGTACATTATACAAAACATTGAGCACGCAGCATTTCATTATGTGAACATGAGCCTATGTAAGGTAAGCATATCATGCATTAACATTCATCCTACATGCATTGTTTGTAATGTTAGCTACTGGGATTCCTCGAATCTCACCCTTCCCTATTAAAAATTTTTAGGTACAAGTGCATCAAGTGTAAGGTGAAAGTTTTTTATGCATGAAGCAAGAAATTGTGCATGGATATTCACACGAGATTATGTTGTAATTATGTGGACAACATTGGATATGCATATGTGATGTGAAACCTATGCATGTATGGATGATATATGATAGCCAAGAACTCCTAAATGAATGATCAAATATGGTTCAAAAAGGATTAGGAGTTAGGGTTTCAAAAAGATGAAGTTTGACTTTTTATTAAAATGAAGTTAGTCAAACCCCTAACTTTGACCTGTTGTGAAACAGAGTAAATGAACTCCAAATGAGTTGAAATTTTACAGAAAAATAGTTGGCATTGCAAGATTTAAAACAAGCCAAAGAACATTGGATTTTGAGTTTTGTACAGAAAGATATTAAGTTCCAAATTTTAAAGAAAATCACTGAAAAACCTGGGAAAATAGAAAAATGACCAAATGAACAGTACTTTTTCACGAATTAAACTGTATCATTTGGGCAAGAGAATGACTCAATGATTGATTTCTGGCCATGATTTGGGCAAGAGGCTGTGCTGGCCATGATTGATTTCTCCTCATCCATCTTGAACCAAGAACCTCAGCCCATTCCTGCTCCACCTTTGACTTCAGTGGCTCCATCTGATCCTGTACCTGAGCCCTCATCTGATCCCTCTCCCTCCTCTCCTTCTTCACCCCCTGTTTGATTGTTGACAAAAAGGGGGAGAAAGAAAATCAGTTGTTTATGTATTGATCATGAATTATGCTTTTTAATATGACTTTATGAGTTTATGGTTCATGGTTTCTTTTCTGCTCTCATGACTTGTTACTTTAAGCTTTATTCTGATTTTATAAAGTTTTTGTCATCATCAAAAAGGGGGAGAATGTTGATACCTTATTTTGATGATAACAAAATGATTTCAAGCTTAAAATATTGATAACTATGTGTTCTTGTTGAAATACTTGAGTTTTTGTTGAAAGTGTTGAGAACACTCGAGTTCTGAGTTGTAACACTCAAGTGTTGCAAGGTAAAATGGTTTTAGAAATCAACACTTTGAGTGAACACTCGAGTATTAAGTAAAAGTGTTACAAACACTTGAGTGATGAATTTGAATACTCGAGTATTGATGTTAAAATATGTTATGACAGAGTACTTTCATGTGAAACTCGAGTATTGGTGTTGAAGTATTGACAAC
>JANTPZ010144128.1:0-19112 GCA_025593235.1 Vachellia pachyceras | reverse complement strand
ATATCCCCACCACGACTTGTTAGGTCACAAATAACATGGAATGAACTCCACCCCATGAAATCCTTGAAGGGCACTTAGTGTGTGTACGGAAATCGCAAGGTGACAAAATCAACTCCATGCATGTTGACTCTAAAACCAAGCACAACTAGGATGATAGAAGAGAACGACAAGACTTCATTGAATAAGCCAAATGAACTCCATTTAACTTTGTCAATCACAAAACAACTCAATACACAATAATCCAAGTTTGGCTCAACCGAGACCAAGTATTTACATACAAATCACATAGTCCAACTCGGATCCTAAGTAATCTATAACATAAATACATATTGAAAGCAACTACTCCCCTTTTGGCACTTTGAACTCCGGCTTACTCCATCTACAAGCGGTTGGAGATGCTCAGCTCCTCATGGAAGGAAGAATCATACTCCAAATGGAAGGATGAAGCATTGTGGATGAATGAATGGTGGAAGAAATGGGTGATGGTAGGGTTTGGAGAGTGTGTAGATGAGAGAAAATGGGTGTGTGTGTTCTTGCCTCTTCTCAGCCTCCTTCTTCCTCCTCCTCTTCGAAAATTACCCTAAGTGGGGTATTAAAACCGTTCTGGGTCGGGTCTTGAAGGTTGGATCGGGTTATTTCTATCTGGGTAAAAATCAGGTGCTGATACGCGATTTTCGCCGCGGCGAAACTCTCCCGAGAGTTCACTGTCTGTTTGCTTGAACTTTGGCCGCGGCGAACATATTTTTACGCCGCGGCGAACATATCCAGAGTTGCTATCTTTGCCCTTTTGCACGGAATTCCTGAAATGAAATAACAAACTTTGGCAGTATCACTTGCTCATGAGAGAATTTAAGCACAATTACATCGTTATTCATGGCATATGAACCCAAAATTACATTAATCCAATTCAACAACTCCTAATCACAATTTAAGCACGAAAAGGTCATGAATGGGCCAAAATTGACTCTATGACTCTGGAAATTCAAGAGGAAAACTATCATAATTAAAGCTCAATCACACACACATACGTGAGATGTGGAGTTAATATTCAGCTTCAAAGATATTATATATATACATATGCTGCACATGGTGTTGTTTCTGCGTGTGTGTGGGTGCCGTTCAAGTGAGCAACTAATATATATGTTATTTAATGTTATTTATTCTTTCCCAATTTCTATTTATGTTCTATATGCATGTATGGAATTGAAAGGAAATTTGAGATATTGATTATGGCAAAAGTTGAAATATTATAGTATTTACTCAAAATGTTTTATCGTTGTGACTTCATGCATGGAAATAGTGAAAAGAAATTATGGTCAAATGATATATACTCTATGCATACATGAAAATGGTTTGAGATATTATTTGCAAACTTTCATGCTGGGATTTTGTACAAAGTATTCCAAAATAGTTTTATCATTAAAGATGATTTGGAAATTAATCCCACACATACTTGAGAATGGTTTTAAGAGGACTGAATACATAACGCTGGTTACTAACAGCAGTACTGTTAGTCCTTGGTCCACCATGGTTAATCTCAAGCTCGCTTGATATTCGTGGGCATTGACTCACGCATATTATTCATAGGTGCAACGATCCATACTTTTACTGTTAATTTAAATAAAGGCCAAACCGATAGTTATGAGTTGAGTTACGGCCCAGAGATAGGTAGTGCAGAGAAAAGAGGAACCTAATGGATCAGAAATATCATAGTCAGTTTAGGCCTAATACACCGAAATTCATAAGAACTTTACAGTTGAGCGTGCTTAGCCTAGAGAAATGACAAGATGGGTACCTTCTGGGAAGGACCCAAATGTTGTGACATACCTAAACTTTACCCTTAGCTTTATTATATATTGATTTGGAATCAATGGGAAGCCTCAAAGTAATTAAAAAGTCCAAATGGTTTAATCTGAAATCTTTCAACTTTTTGAAAGTTTCTATTTATTGCTTTTTGGACCAACTTTGAAAATCATAATTAATTCTAGAAAAATCGAAATTAAGTGCTTCTAATTTCTATTTGAAGCTTGTAAGTTCCTTTATAAGGGTAAAATACTCATTAAGTCATTAGCTTGCCCAATTGATACAGTTTAACTCGTGAAAAAACACTGTTCATTTGGTCATTTTTCTATTTTCCCAGGTTTTTCAGTGATTTTCTTCAAACTTTGGAACTTCATAACTTTCTGTACAAAACTACACATTCAGTGTTCTTTGGCTTGTTTTAAATCTTGAAATATGAACTATTTTTCTGTAAAATTTCATCTCATTTGGAGTCCATTTGCTCTGTTTTTTGATAGGCCAAAGTTAGGGGTTTGGTTAACTTAACTTCAATATTTAACCAAATTTTCAAATTCCAAACTTTACCATTTGGAACCCTAACTTCTAATCTTTTCTTAACCATGCTTAATCATGCAATTACGGTTCCTTAACTAACACATACCAACGATACATGCATATGTTTACATCATATATTACATGCCATACATAAATTCCCAAAATACCATTATATTACATCATAGTTTCATAACAAAATCACATTAAAATCCATGCTTCAAGGTTCATAAACTTTCTTCTTACCCTTTGATGAACTTGTACCTAGAAATGGTTAGTGGGGGAGGGTGAGATTTTTGGAAATCCCAATAGCAAAGCTTACTAACATACATGAAAAAAATTCCATGACATCAAGTGATAATGCATAACAATGTATAATGTGTACCAAGCACATATTCATGCATATGGCCATAGCATAATGTCACTCATAAACACATCTCAACAATGTCATAAGTATTATCAAGTCATGCACATCAATTAGAACATTTCACATTTATTTTAGATAGAGTTAGAAAACTTTGCTACCTTTGTTTCTTAATTCTTCTTTACTTTGGAACCTCTCTTGAACACTTGAAAAGTCACCCTCTTGAACAAACTATTTGCCTACACAATGGACAATTTAATGGCCATCAAACATATGCCATTTCCAAGATAAGAAATAATGTAAAAAGTCCCTTTATCATCCCCTTAAATTTTCTAAGTCCTAGAGCAACAAACTTGTCTCTAACTTTTTCTAATGCTTCCATAAATTTGGGACCACTTATACCCTACACAAAAACTCATTTTAGATCCATTGGAAGCATCAAAATCATCAAATCAATTCATCTTCATCAAATTCCAGACCAGCCGAAACAGTACATACATATTCAACAATATGAATTTTTCAACTCCCAACCATTATACCACTTGATTCTTATTTCCAAACTCTCATTCATGCATGGGAAAGAATGATTTTAACTCTTCTATATCAAGTGGAAAATTGGACACCACCTCCCCTAATTTATCATGATTTTCCAAATTTACAAAGTCATGAAAACAACTCGAACAACATCAACAACAACATCAAAATGCTCCTTTCAACAAGAGGAAGCATTTGCAACAAATAAATGGCTTCAAATCCCTCTCTTTCTCACTTTTCTCTCAAAACCCTAGGTTATGAAACTTGAAAAAGAGAGGCCAAATCAGATTTTGAATCCATGGAAGAGGAAGAGGAAGTTGCAAGGATCATTTTCATGTATATCTCAAAGTAGCATGTTTACTTACCTTTGATTTTCCTTGGATTTTTCTCTCTTCTTCCTCCTTGAGAAATGACGCCCTCTTGCTCTCTTTTCCAGCTGGTTGAGTTGGTCTAAAATGGCTGGAGGTAAAGGGAAAATGCTGATTTATTAATTCACCATTTAATGGGTTTAATGGTTGAGATTTCATCTTACAACTTAAAGGAAATCCAAGGACCTTAATGCCACTTGTCCCTCTCTTATTAACCCTCAAAAAGCTGATAATCATGGCTGTAATGGGGGGGTTAAAATCTGGTTACTTTAACCAACTAGATCCCATTCGGTTACTTTTACCGATTGCAATTTTTATCAGTAAACTTAACTTTATTCCGGTAAATTTTTTTCTACTTTTCTGGAGATATTTTCTTCCTCATTTAATCTCCATATTTTCATCTTAAATATAACAAAATTATTATCCCCAAAATACCCATTACTTTTCTCAAATTTAACAGGATTAATTTATCCTGTCCAAAATCCCTGAAAACGTATAATCGGAGAGCAAAATTCTTTTAGGGCCTTGAAAAATACTACATTTTTCCCTGATTCCATAGCCCTTTTTCTTTTTCCAAAATGCCCTCTATATTTTTCAAAATTAATTTTTGAAATAATTATATTTCTGGGATTTTCGGGTCTTTTTCCCAATTTCGGGAAAATCGCCTTAATCTTACACTGGATAATAATTTTATTCAATACTATAAAATTCACTGGATTTTCCATTTTTTCTCTAAATTTTTGGAGGGTTCCTGGTACCTTAAATAATTATTTTTTCCTCTTTTTGCCCTTCAAAATTATATAAATAAAAATCTATTCCGAATTTGGAAAATCCATGTTTCGTGGTTGTGATCAGTAAGTCGGGCTCTGTCTGTTGGGAATATGTAAATGTTGGTCAACAGTTGACTTTGACTTTGTCAAATGACCAAAATGCCCATCCACTTTCTCATAATTACCATTTTGCCCTTACTTTCTTTACTTTTTGCAAAATTACCATTTTGCCCTTACTTTTAATACTGGAAGACCTTTATGCCCTTGGTCTTTTATTAAATGACCTATGGGTCCCTTTCTATAAATTTATCATTCTCACATTACTCTAGGGCAAGTATATTTAACTTTGAAATTCTTTCAGAACTCCATACACTAAGCCAGTTCTAACTTTACAATTTCTAGCTATAACTTTCCTTTCTTCATGAACTATTTACCTCTGATTTCTCTTTTCATTTTCTAATTATCGGATTAGTATTTATTTTAGCTAGCATAAAAAGTATGGATATTACAAATGTCATTAAAGAGGAAGGTGAAAATGGAATTTTATAAAGGTAAGGGTAAGAATGAAATTTTGAAAGAAAAGTAAGGGCATTTTGGTAAATAAGAAAAAAGCAGAAGGGCATTTTAGTCATTTGACCAAAGTCAACAGTTAAGATATCAGAAAAATTTACAGAGGCCCAAAAGGTAGAGAAAAATTCACTGATCAAAATGATGGGCGTCAGTTTTTCCAAATTCAACCTAGATTGATGTCTAGAGAATTTTAAAGATAAGTTAATTTTTTTGTTTATAATTAGCCAAAAATAATTAATTGAAGTATTAGGAGGCCTCAAACATATGAGTTTAGGGAAAGGAAAAATAGTGTGAAATTTCTAGTATTTTATAAAACTATTGCCCAGAAGACGAGAAAGGCGATTTTCTGGATTAGAAGGAAAAAGAACCGAAAAAACCCTGGAAATTGGGTTTTCTTTAAAAATTAATTAAAGGAATTCAAGTAAGCAAATTGAGGAAACCAAAAGGATAAGAATATCAGTGAAAATTCTAGAAATTTTTGGTGTCCTAAAATCTAGTTACTTATCGATAAGTCGTTTTATCAATATCAGAATTGCCTACAGAAACTTAATGGAAATTTAAGATTTCCAAGGACATTATTGAGATGATTATTTTGTCACTTGATTTAGTTATATTTGGGGATTAAAAGAGAGATATAAATGCCCTAAATCAAGTGGAAAAAGTTATCAGAACAAAGTTATTTTATCGGTATAAGTTATACCGGATCACTAACTAAATTGGTTTGTGTAACCAAGTCTCTAACTCGTAGTTACACCACTTTATAGAAACCAATGAGAAGCCAAGGATTGTGAGGTGTGGTGGAGAAGTATAGGCCATTGGATCAATTCATTAATTGCAAGATCAAATCTTAGTCATCGATCTTAAAATGGCTTATTAATTAAATGAAAATTTCTCCTCCTTCCTCCTAATTCATGAACGACTTCTTGGCTGGAAAAAGAGAGAGGAAGGTGCCATTTTTGGGAGCAAGAAGGAGAGAAAAACTTCAAAAAGTTTCAAGGTAAGAGGTTCCACCATACAATCCTATATACATTCTTGATCCTTGGAATCTCCTCTACACTTCTAATGTTTTAGATTTTTTATTAAGGCTCTCTTTTTGGTGCTGAAAAGTTAGGGTTCTTGAGAGTGAAAATGAGAAAGAGTGGGATTTAGAGAAAAAAGATTGGTTGCAAATCACTCCTTGCATGATAAGGAGTTGATTTATGTATATATTGCTTTGGTTTATTGTTTGTATGAATTTTTGGAATGATGAAGATTAAGGGGAGGAGCTGTCCAAATTTATATTTGATGAGGAAGATGTGTTTTTTTATTTAAATAATGCATGAGAAGTGGTTTAGGATCAAGGATAAGCCATTACATGTGATAAAAGTTTGAAAATCACAAGTGTGTATTTATGCCCTATTTTTGGCCAGCCCATAATTTAATAGGAGGAATGTAATTTTGATGATTTTGATACTTCCATTGGCTTTAGAATGAAAAATTGTGTAGGGTAGAAGTGAGAAAAAGTTTTGGAAAGCATTGGGAATCATTTAGACAAGTTTTGAAGCTCTAGGGTTTGTAAAGTTTAAGAGGAAGCCTTGTTGAGTTTTCATAGTTTTCATGGCTTGGTAATGACTTGGAATTGATGGTTATGACATTATATTGTGTATAGGAAGGTGAATTATCAAATAGCACTCTTGGAAGTGTTAGTGCAGGATAAGACCAAGAGGGGGGTGAATTGGTCTCAGTTAAAAATTTAAAACTTAAATGCAAAAGTAAGAGCAATGTCACCGAGAGATAAAAGGAAAGATGAACAAGGGGATTTATCTTGGTTCGGTCCTTCTGACATACGTCCAGTCCTCAGAGCACCTCTGAGCTTTGTAATCCACTAATTAACAATAAACCAGGCGTACCAGCCTTTACAATGGAGATTCATACTCCCCCTTATAATACGTAATGAAACAAAGTCACACCCTCTCTGTTTTCTGATCAATTCACAGCCTAATAAATTCAAGGTCCCAACCTTGAATATCTCACAAGTTTTAAAGCAAGAAGTAGCTGGATGAAACTCTCTCAAAGAGTGAATAGCTAATAATGAAGCTCAGATGAAATACAAATGATTTAAAGAGAAAGTAGCTGAGTGCTTTTAATGCTCGTGAAAAATTGTTCTCTTTATTTACAATGAATGCTTCAGCCTTTTATAATTGAGAGGTAATGAAGTTTCCGTTAGCGACATTTAAGTGTATGTTACTCTCATTCACCAACCCTTCGTCTTCGCCATTAATGCTGTATTTAATGCTTCTGAGGAATGTAGGCGACGACGGCTGAATCATGCCATCTGTCTGTTAGGAGGTAAGGATAGCTTTTTCTCTTTCTATGATCCTGGGCTTCTGCATTCATGAAGGCAGGTGAGATTCAAACGTTGTTAGTAACGAATAAGGAAAGTTGCAGAGCAGGTAAAAAGCTGTCAGTGAGAGAAAATAGTCGTTGGAAAACAATGCTCGAGTGTTAATACAAAGTGCTCGAGTGTTTGCCAAGAAATTTGAATTTTGTAAAAAATACTCGAGTGCTTTATGTCAATACTTGAGTTTTACAAATACTTTTGAGAATGCTCGAGTGTTGTCTGAAAGTATTTTGAATTATAGGATAAATACTCGAGTGTTGCATTTCTTGTACTCGAGTGATGGATAATACTTTCAGCTTTTACTCGAGTGTTCAGAGACAAACTGAAGTGAAGTTATTTGAAAAGTCACAATACTCGAGTGTTGAAACATAATACTCAAGTGTTGTTACTTTTCTGCCTTTACTCGAGTGTTAAAATGAAAGTGTTGTGATTTTGAAGAAATGAAGTTCGATACTCGAGTGTTCAAAAGTCAATACTCGAGTATTGTCAACACTTTCACTTAATACTCGAGTGTTGTGCTTGAAGTGTTGTCTTTCATTTGAAAACTTTGCCTGATACTCGAGTGTTGAGAACTAGCACTCGAGTGTTGGCAACACTTCATTCACAACACGAGTATTATACTTTAAGTTCAAGTATTTTGACTCAATACTCGAGTGTTCAAACTCAATACTCGAGTGTTGTCAATACTTCCATTTGTAACTCGAGTATTCTGCTTCAAGTATTGAGTATTCTTTTGAAAAACAAAACCCGATACTCGAGTATTGTCAATACTTCAACACATTACTCGAGTTTCTCATGAAAGTATTCTGTCATAACATATTTTTAATACCAATACTCGAGTATTCAAAAACATTACTTGAGTGTTTGTAACACTTTCTCTTAACACTCGATTTTTCAATAAAAGTGTTGATTTCCAAAATCATTTTAACTTACAATACTCGAGTATTATATCTTAGAACTCGAGTGTTTCACCAAGAACACTTAATCAACAATTTAAGCTTGAAACCAATTTGTTATCATTAAAATAAGGTATCAACAGGAAGGTTAAGGAAGACAGCTTCAAAATCAAGAACAAGTTGAGAACCAAAGGTAGCAAAACTCCTAACCTAATACTAATATTGTAATGAAAATATTTTGTGAGTTGTGCATGAATTGATGTTAAAAAATTGTGATGTTAAGTGTATGAGTTGTGACTTTGATTGCTACGGCCATATGTATGTCATTGTCTATTTGAACATTTCTTATTAATCTTATTCATACACTCATTAATGAAAGCTTGTCATGGACATTTATTTATGTGTTAGTGTGTTTTGCTATTGGGATGTCTTTGAAATCTCACTCTCTCCAACAAACCATTCCTAGGTCCAAGTTCATACAAGGGCAAAGAGAATGTGAGTGAAGCATGAAAGATGCATGATGTAATGGTTTGGATGCAAGATATGTGATGTTATTTCATGTATATGTGTATATGCTTTGGACTTAATGTAAAACTCTAAACCTCTACTTGATAATGTGTATATATGTATAAATGAATGTATGACCATGTGGGCTGAGTTAATTATGGCATAACGGTTTTACAAAGATTTTTGAAAAATGGAAGGTTTTGAAATAGGAGGTCCAAAACCCTTCAAGATTCCCAAACTTTGAGCTGTGAAGAAAAATGGTAAATTAAATCCAATGGAGCTGAAATTTTCCAAAAAAAAATAGTTCATATGGTTAGCTTTAAAATAAGTCATAGATAACTGAATTTGGACATTTACACAAGAAGTTATGGTTTTCCAAAGTTAAGAGAAAAACTTGGAAAATTGAAAAATGATCATATGAATAGTACAACTTCAAACAATAAACTGTATTGATTGGACAAGGTTTTGGACAAATGAGTATTTTCCCCTGTAGGGAATGTTATAAGCTTCATATAGAAATTAGAACCACTCAATTTTGATTTTTCTAGAATTAGTTATGATTTTTCAAAGTTGGGCTAAAAAACTGAATTTTTTACTAAATGAATAGTAACTCGAGAAAAACTTTTTAATCTCACTTCTTTAGTCAATTTAAGCTATGTAAGGCCCTAAAGTGGTTCAATAATGATATAATATGAAGCTAATGAGGTAAAATAAGGAGTATTACAGTAGGGTTATCCTTGCGCCTGTTATTCGTGGCCTCGAGCCATGCCTGCTAGTTACTTACCCTCGTGAACTGTGTGTTCACGCATGTTTTCATTGCCTCGAGCTGCTCCGGGTTATTTATCCTCATGGACTATGTGTCCACGCTTGTATTTCGTTATTTGAAGTCCTACGAAAACATGAGATTTGAAAAGCATTTTTTAAAAAAAATGATTCTGTCAAACGAGTTATTTTACCACATATTTGAAACTTGCTGATGAATGATCTATTGCGTATATTTAAACATGCTTTGATTAGATTCTTTAGAAATTGAAAGTTATTATTATGTTATTTCGAAGACAAATCAATTGGACTGTTTCTTCTATTTCTTATGTATAAATGAGACGTTATGCACCGGAAATTTATTTTGGCTTCAGATAGCCCAGTTAACCCTATATCTCTTGTTGAGCAGTGAAGAGCCTCCTTGTTATTATTAAGGATGTCAACTTATTTTGTAGCTACTATTTGGCGAAGAAAAAAAAGATTACGTTTATGCACTATTTTTGAAGGTTAGATGCTCCATGTAGTCTATAGGTGATGTTCCTGTGCTTTTATTATGTGTTAATAACACAAAATATGTTTTAAAGGCGTAATCTTGAGAAAGGAAATGGTACATTGTGTTATTTGGCATTTTGATAAATAGCATGCGTTTACAAATCAAAGGCTTACGGAGTTTGAGATCTCTCATAGTCTATGCCGGTCACCTCTAAATTTTAGGGTGTGACAAATCACCTCCTTCTTTCTTCTCCTTTTCTTGGATGAGAATGACCTTAGGGTTTGGTTACATTGATTTGATAAGATTATTGGGAATCTTAATAGCATAAGCAACTATTATTTAATTACATAACATGCATTTAAAACATGATGCATTCTCATAACTTAATATTGATCTTGGAATTAGAATATTGTGTATACCTTATGTGTCATACAACACAACATAGACCAAGGCATCATTACATAAAAGCAATCTTATCATATCATAACTTATCATCTACACCATTATATATTATCCAAATGATAGCATAGCAAGTAAACATGTAATGAACATAATGTTATGTAATGTAAAAAATAATTGTTAAGCTACATTTTCTCCTTGTTGTTCTTGGCTCTTGATTATCAAGTCTTTCCTTTCCTAATGTCCAAAGGTCTTAAATAACATCACTTAAAAATTACCAACTCATTAAGACCATTAATAACCTTATTTCTTCATAATTACTCTTACTTGCTCTATTAAATCTTAACTTTGCACTTTTATATGCATAAAATTCAAAATTAATCTAACATGCTCCTCCCCTATATTGTTACATTTAGATTTCATTTTAAGCTCAAATAGCTCAAAGGAAACCTATTCCCTTTCAACTACTCAAAACGGCAACATAAGAGGTTATTGCACAAAATTCCAATATATCTCTAATGCTTCCAAACTTGGTTTTTCACTTGTACCCTATACAATTTTTCGTTTTAAACTCATTGGAAGTATCAAATTTATCAAAAACATATTCCTTTTTCCATTTTTCCTAAATTCCGAGACATGAGCATAAATGGGGAAAATGTGATTTTTCAACTTCTATTTCTATATACATGCATAATCTTACTTCTAAGCCATTTCATAACCATTATTCAACATAAAATCATTCATCCACATGCCTCTAAAATTTTGGCCAGCAGCATTCCTTTCGGGTTTCAAATCCCAAAAATTCAAATCAACCATAAACAACCACAATCCAGCTATTAGCAAGTTCCATAACAGTAATAGAGTTGGATTTTGGAACTACCTTTTCCAATTTGACTTTGAGATCATTTTCTCTTTCTAGACATATAAAGTCTGAAGCTTTGGATCTTTAGTGCTCCTCCTCTTGGTGTTCTCTTCTTGGCCCACCCTATCCTCTCTTTTTTGCATGTTTAGTCAAAATAAATGGCCTCCTCAAGTTTCTTAGACACTTAAAACACTACTAGAAAAACAGCATTTAGCGACGAAAAAATCCATCGCTAAATCCATTGCTAAAATGAGGGTCGATAAATTTAGTGATGGAATTAGTAAGGGAAAATTATGTCACTAAATTAGTGACGGAATTTTCCATCACTAATTCAGTGAATTCGATCGCTGAAATGGTGACATTATTCCATACTTGTCCGTCGCTAAATCAATAATTCCATTGCTAAATGAGTTATATTCTGTCGCTAAATTGGTTATATTTTGTCGCTAAATTTAACAATTCCGTCACTAAATGGGTTATATTCCGTCATCAAATTTGACAATTCCATCGCCAAATGGGTTATATTCTATTGTTAAACAAGTTATATTCTGTCGTTAAATTTGACAAAGTTGTCGCTAAATTTCATCGTTAAATTTGAGAATTATGTCGCTAAATGGACAATTACGTGGATTTGACAATTCTGTCGCTAAATGCCTCATTGATTTTAGATATGAATCAACTACGCATTTGCAAAAATATTTTATAAACAAATCCTGTTCATCCACACAAATGACCCCAAAATTAAATTTTAAATAGTAATATCAAGTACAGTATCTAACATGGCATTTAGAACATCTATCTCAAAAAAAAACATAGCATCAAGTATATTCTGTTTAAGAAACACTCAATATCTGAAGCTAAAACTTGCCCTCACATTTAGCACATCTATCTCCGTAAAAAAACCTGAAACCTAAATGTATTTTACTTGAAGGATAGTCCTCAACAATTTACAGATCTTCAAGTGGCCACCACATTCTTATTAGCCACTTGGTCAAGATCCCTTTAACCATTTGATGTGATTTTCCTGCCACTGAGAAATCAAGTTAAGGATATTTTAGTTTTGATGTTCAAATGAATCTGCAGACCATTTGAATTACACATAGAAAGGACAAGTATAACCCAAAAAAAGTCACAATAAGAAATCAAGATCCCTTTGACCATTTGATGTGATTTCATTGATGTCGATTTACTAGCATGAAGCTAGTAATAGCCAAATGCTTCTTGCAATGATTGTTTAATAGACAGAAAATCAAAAGTCACAACTAAATAATTTAAAAAATAGAAGCACATAATGAGATATTACTAGCATGAAGCTTTAATCCCAACGTTAAAAACAGTTTCAGAAATAAATGGTGTTCATAATCCAGCCTTGTTAACTACTGGACCCAATCCAGGAGGCCCCAATTATCACAACACTTCCCTTCCTCAGCATTTTCTTGCCTTTAGGTGCATCCTTGTTAACTGCTGGAGTTGTATTGGCCACTATCAGGACATGTACCAAAGCCCAAAATTTGATGTAGAGTTATTCATAATGACCCTGGATTTGAATTCTCTTAAGTTTTAGAGAAACTTACATAACACCACTTACATGATCTCTGTAATATCCCAAATCGCGTGAACGGGAATAACGACCAAACTGATAGATTACAAAAGGGTTTAAGACTCATAGATAAGAAAAAAATAATAGAAATGAAAATTCCTATAAATAAGAAAGAGGATGATCGACTAAGTCCCTAGTCTTGAGAATATTAAGTAAAAATGACTAAAGGGCAAAATGGTCATTTGGCCTAAATAATAAGGGTAAAATGGTCATTTTGAATAAAAAGTTAGGATGCAAAATGTCATCAAACAATAAGGACATTTTGGTAATTTGGTCAAAAGTCAACTAAAAAGTCAAAGTTCACAAAAAATGTCAAAGCCAACTAAGGGTAAGGTTGGAATTAAGAAAAAGTAGAAAAAGTGATGGCATTTTGGTAAATATGAGAAAGATAAGCAAGCTAGTGGCATTTTGGTAAATATTTGGAAAGTATAAAGAGTAATGACATTTTCGTAATTAAGGGATTTTAGAGGACTGAAAGAAGGAGAAGTAATTATTTGACGTAGCAGGAGTCCTCAAACGCCGAAGACCCGAACTGAGAAACATTTGGTTGGATCCTAAAGTATTTAATAAACTTATTACCCAATATCCGGTGAAGGTAGGTTCGTAGTACGGGGAACATCGGTGCCCGAAAGGCCTGAAAAAGTATTTTTCTTAGAAAATTAATTACGGAAAATCCGGGAAGAATTTTGAGGAACGAAAAAGGGCTGGAGTATCAGGGAAAAATATAGAAATTTTTAATGCCATTAAGTCAAATTGTCGCCGAAGCCTGTTTTACAGTGTTGCACGCAAATCGAGGAATCCTGACGAGTTACGAGGAAACCCCGAGGATGCTTAGGGCTAAGGTATGATGCCACCTAGGCAAGGAGACCTAGGGAATGGCACCACATGAGAGAGAAAGTCTCCGGAAAAGTAAAAAGATAGTTAACCGAGTAAAGGTTACTTTACGGAAATGCGTGCCACCAGATCAAGTAACTGGACAGGCAGAGACCTAGTCAGCCCAACCAGACTCCTAGGGGAAGCCAAAATTCACTTTTTCACCAAGCAATTAAATGAGGACAAGTGACACACTCTCCACCAAGTATAATCAAACTTGGTCCCTAAGAATCAATATCCTCCACACATTATTTCAAGAAGCAAATTAAATTTGGAAACCCTCTATCTTTTTCCCTCAAACCTGACCTCCCTATCTCTCACTCTCCTTTCGTCTAAAAATTCTCTCCCTTTTCTCTAGCCAAGGACACCATTTTTACAAGAGGAAGAAGAAGAAGAAGCTCTCACACCATATAGGTAACTCACCCACACCACCAACTCTTTCCATTTCTCTACTCCTTGTAACTTCTACTACCTCTTTAATGGTTGATTTCCTTGATCAAAGCCCTCTTTTTGAAGATTAAAAGTTAGGGTTTCAAGGATGAAAATGAAAAAGAGAAGCCTTTTGAGGTAGTAAAAGGTTGCAAGTTCTTTCTTGAGTAGTATAAGCTAGTTTGTTGGTTGTTGTAAAAATTATGTGAAGCTCAAGATTTTGGGGAGGTGCTGCCCAAATTTCGTTTGGCCTAAGGGGAGGTGTATTTGAGTTGATCAATTTTAGGAAAAGGGGTTTTGGAAGCAAGAAAACACATGGTTACATGAACAAAGTTTGAAGAACCCATTTTCCCTATTTTTGCTGATTCTCGGCCAAGCAAAGAAAAAATAGAAGGGCTGTGTTTTTTAGTGTTTTAGTGGTTCAAATGGCTTTAGAATGATTTTTTGTATATGGTAAAGCTAAGAGATGGATTTTAGAAGTATAAGGAACCATAAAAACCAAGTGTTGAACTTGTAGGACTCTTGAAAAACCAAAAAGGGGTTTTATGCGTTTTTACAAGTTTTATGGCATCTTGTTGGTTGTGTATTTACATGGATGTTATGCCATGATCTTTAGGGTTTTAAGATCTCCAATAGCATACTTGGGAGAGATCCAAGAGCACTTTGAAGTTTGAATAAAATGGAAAGCAAAGTAAAGGTAGCAAGACTACTAAATCTTCTAAACTATTTTATCAACTTGTTGTGAATGGTGCATTATTCTATGATGTATGAACTTGTTGTTTTGTGTATGATATGTGATCTTGATTGCTATGGACATATGCATGATAATGAAATGTTTGAATATATCACATGTACCTTGATCATACACAAATTTTGGAAAGTATTACATGCACATTCACAAGTTTTGTTAGTTAGTTTTGCTATTGGTATTTTCAAAAATCTCATTATTCCCCACTAACCAATGTAGGTGCAAGCTCAAGCAAGGGTAAGGAAAAATTTATTGGTGATTAAGATAATTTCCTTGCTTGTGTGAATTTTTAGTGTTTTGTTGGAAGATGTGTATATGTTTAAGTTAAGATGAGCTTTTGTTGGCATGTAATGATAAACCTCTACATGGATGATGGTGAAACTATGTGGATGCATGCATGAAAGTGGGTTAAAAGTGCCAAGGAATGGTAAGAAGATAATCATGCATGGTAGATGTGGGCTAATGAACCAAAAAGAGGTTTTGGTAAGTTTTATGAAAAGAAGGTTTTCAAAGCTAAAGTGTTCCAAAGGCCCCGAAAACGGACCAGTTTCACATGATGAATAAAGATAGCAAACGAGCTCTGATTGATTTGATATTTTCCAGTTAAATACTACACATCCTAAGCTTTAAAATGATATAAAGTTTGCGAAATTTGTATGTGTATATTAAGATATATGATTTTCCAAAGTATAAGAGAAAAACTGGAAATGACCAATGGAGCAGCACGGCTTTTGAGAATAAACTGATTCAAATGGGCAAGGTTTTGGGCCAATGAGTATTTGTGACCTATATATAACTTAATAAGCTAAATGTAGAAATTGGAACCACTCTATTTGAAATTTCTAGAATTAATTATGATTTTTCAAAGTTGGGCCAGAAATATGGAAAAATGACTTGTGAACGATTTCCGTTTTGAAAATTCAAGTTCACAATGTTTGGTCAAATTTTTGATATCTAAGGCCCAAGAGTAGTTCATAAGTGATCTAGTGTAGGGGGAAAGTAGGAGGTGTTACAACCTCTTTCTTCATAATTAACAGTGCAACTTAGCTCTTCTATGAACTTGAGGGCTTTCTCTAAAAAAGAAGGAGCTCCATCATCATCCTCCAGAGCAAGTAAAATTGGACAGCCAAAAACTGTGGATTATGCAAATGGCTATTGTTATAAAAGTCAATCAGGAAATGAAAATTGATGAAATGGATCAAGGACATAAACATAACATAAGATAAACGTCAAATGTCCATCTATTTTCATGCAACCTGGAGGACATGAAAATCAATATTACTGCCAAGTGCCTTTACATAGATATGTTTTAAACATGCACATAATTGATCATTCCAAAAAATAAACAGAACTCAGCATAATCTGTTTCAACAAATATTGGCATGGTGACAGCTGAATTTTGTGAGATAAGTATATCTCATACCAGAACAAGTCTGACCAAGTATGGAGCGAACTACTTGTTCAAATCTGTCAAGCATTCGATCTGCTTCATCAAGCACCTAGGAAAAATAAATTCTTATATTTGCAAGACAATCAATACATATAACTCATTTTCAAACCATCTAGTTCCTTGCTTTAAAGATGAGATAGTACACATCCAATTAAAATGAAACGAGGGGAGAGGCCACAACAGTAGCAGAGCCTAATTCCATCAATAAACAAGATATTATTAATTTACTAACCATCATCCCCCACACACCCCAAACCCTTGGAAAACAGTATTAAGAAAAAGGTAGAAGAGATACTAAAGATTTACACAAAGTTAACTTAGATCAATATTTATATAAGTTACAACATACATGCTACTATATAGATATGTATGAATGAAGCCACTAACATAATACATAATCAGATGGCCCAACCCCAATAAACTGAGTGTATCCAGATCTACCAAAATTTCACATGAGAAGTATATGACAAATAAATCCAAAATTCACCAAATTCGACAAGTGCCTAAAGAAAATAAGAGACATTTAAGAACAATTTTTTTAATTTATTATCAACAAAATCATTAAGAAAGGATAACTGATCACCGACTTTTCTCAGAATTACTTACCACAAATGAAACCTCTTTTAACGAACAAACACCCATTTCAATCAGATCCTTTATACGACCTAGAGTTCTAATGACAATGTCCTGTAAGAGGCATCAATAATCAATGATTAATTAAAAAGAATTTGTGTTTCTGAAATTGGAGTATGACAAGTGTAATGTATGGCCAAATTGCACCATGTCTTCCTCATCCCCATCTTTGGCACAGATGATAAAATTTTGTCATTGTAAAGCCTTAGAAACGGATCAAAAAAATTGTGATTTCCAAGAATTGCACTATAGGGTGCAACCCTAGGGTCATTCTCTACGGAGCCTCATGTACCACTAGTTACCTAGCTTGTGGTTGAGTTCGCTTTGCAAATGAAAACCATTTTTTATTCAAAATTCTATGTACCTAAAGCTAATTACAAAGTAAAATTTCTTTTTGGTATTTTTGGATTTTGGAAAAACAGTAAAAGCAGAGTTGAAGTGTTAAAGATGTTTGATGATAGTTTCCTCTTGGAAATGATTTAGGCCATCATGGTTCACAAAATATGAGGGAAAGCAATCGTTTTTGCATAAAGTTTTGTAATGTAAACCCCAACAACTCGCTGGGTCATAAATTCCTTGCAATAAACTCCATTCCATGAAACCCTTTAAAAACAACTAGTGTGTGTACGGAAATCACCAAGTGAAATATTCAACTCAACACAATATTGCCTCTAAAATCAGGCACAACTAGGAAGATAGAAGAGAACAACAAATATCTCATTGAATAGGTAGAAATGAGACTTCACTCTACCAAGTTAAACATAAAGCAAGTTCAATACACAATTAACCCAAATTTGGCTCGACCCTGACCAAGTATTTACATACAAATCACAAGTCCTAACTCAGAAACTATGTAATCCATAACGTAAATATAGATTGAAAACTATTACTCCCCTTTTAGCACTTAGAACTCAGGCTATCTTCATCTCCAAGAGGAAGGGAGATTCTCAGCTACTCATAGTAAGTGGTTTAGTACTCCAGATGGATGAATAGAGATGCATGGATGGATGAGGGATGAGGTAGGATGAGATTAGGGTTGTATGGTGATGAGAGAAAATTGATATGAGTATGCCTCTACCTCCTTCTGCGTCCTCCTCCCGAAAATTACCCTAATTGGCATATAATAACCATCCAGGGTCGGATCCAAGAAGGTGGGTCAGGTATTATTTCCATTTGGAGCATGATTTGGTGCTGATGCATGATATTGCCGCGCCAAACTTGAGGTTTCGCCACGACAAACCTCTCCCGCGAGAGTTCTTGCTCGCCTAATTGATCTTTTGTCGGGGCGAATTATGATTTACGCCGCGGCGAACTTTTCCAAAGCTACTTCCTCATGTTATTTGCTAGAGTTCCTGAAATGAAGTAGCAAACATTTTAAGTATCACTTGCTCATGACGGAAATTAAGTGCAAATATATAATTATTCATGGAAAATGCACCCAAAATCAAGCTAATCAAGATCAACAACTCTAAATCTCAAGTTAAGCTCAAAAAGGGCCATGAAGGGCCAAAATTACATCAAAATACTCTGGAAATTCAAGCAAAAACATAGTAGAAATAAATCTCAATCACTTCCTCAACTTAGTATCTCAGATATTTCTTTGTATCCATGAGGCCTATGTTTGAAACTTGGGTATCCCAAATGATGGTGGCATCCAAGATGCCTAAAAGAATTGATGACATCATTTATGCATAACAACCAACAATTATGGACATTTCATATTCATGAATTCTTGCTTACTAAAATAATAATAAAAAACAATCGTATTCTTTCAATAAAATTCTCTTGGATCATTATCCGTCTCTCTTCACCACCTTTCTCCTCCCCTCTCAATTTCTCTTTACATCTCCCTTACCCCCTTTCTTTCTATATCCCTCTTTTCCTTCTCATGTTATATTAAATTACATCCCAGGACTTAAAATTATGAGCTTAAGCAACATGTACAAGCACCTCCTAGCACACTTTACGAACCAAAATAGGCAAAGCCAACATCCCAATTCCCTCCCCCTCCTCTTCTCTCAGTATAATAACAAGCACCAAGGCATCACCCTCTTCCAAAGCACAATTTTATCACAAATAGATATACCAGATGCACTTAGAGGGCATAGATTGCAATAAAACATAAACATGCTAATAGAACCAA
>JANTPZ010144127.1:0-23006 GCA_025593235.1 Vachellia pachyceras | reverse complement strand
CTGGAAAGAAGGGACGTGTTCAGGAACATGACTCGTCAATTGCCTTATTCCACCTTTCAGTCCTACGAGGATTTGCAGGGACTATCAGAAAACCAGATTGACTATCTCGAAAGCCCCAAGTCTGCAGTGACTCATTGCAGTGCCGATAGAGTTATGTTGAAAAAGCATTCATCAAGTCAAGTTCTCCCTTCCAGAAGCAGAAAACTGTGGTGGAAATTGTTCTTGTGGAGCCACAGGAATATACACAGACCTTGGTTTAGCAAATCAACGCACTTACTTCCTGCTAATGCTGCTGCTGCTGCTGCTTCAAGTAGGCAATGTGGCTATTCGTCAGACATCCTCGAACCAAAACAAGGCAAGGCAGTGGAAAATGTGGAATCGCCTGTATCATATACCGGTGAATCTTTTGGCAAACTCTCCATTGAAGAACAAACTGATAACCAAAGGTGGGGGAGATTTTACATTGGAGAATCAATCATGTGGCCTCAAAACCAGTGGGTTGCTTTCTCAACAGAATCATCGCCCTTCACAAGAGTGGACGAGTGGGTGAGAGATCTAGAAACCCAAGAACCACTTCCATTGGATGGTGATGATGACAATGGGAGAAGCATCGTGTACCCAACATCGCCAGACACTGGTAGATCAATGGCCAGAAGCACATCTCGACATCCAGGTGCTAATCTTTCAAAGGAGATATTGTACGCTAATAGTATCGTCCAGTCTCTGAATCCAGCCTCATCTACGGCTCACATCGCGGGTGTTGGTTTGAAGGCCATTCCTGCTGTTTCACACTTCTCCAGTCTCCGCTCTGTCAATTTGTCCAACAATTTCATAGGTATAAACCTCAGCAGCGGAAAAATAACTTCTCAAATAACGGCAATAAATAGCTGCTTAACTGATTGACTTTGTGCAATTAATCTATTTGCAGTTCACATCACGCCAGGATTGCTCCCAAAGGGTCTTCACACCCTTAATTTGTCAAGAAACAAGATCAGTACCATCGAGGGACTCAGAGAATTGACACGTTTGCGGGTACTTGACCTCAGTTACAATCGCATCTCAAGAATTGGACAAGGTTAGTTTCTTTTCCTGTTGTTGATCTGCTTCCCATTTTATTTCGCCCTGCAACTTATTCTCATGTGTTTTACTCAGGGTTATCGAATTGTACACTCATCAAAGAGTTATACCTAGCGGGGAACAAGATAAGCGACTTTGATGGTCTCCACAGGCTACTGAAGCTAACTGTTCTGGATATAAGCTTCAACAAGATCACAATAATAAAATCGTTAGGCCAGCTTGTGGCTAACTTTAACTCGCTGCAGGCTCTGAATCTTCTGGGAAATCCAATTCAGAGCAATGTCAGCGAGGAGCAGCTGAGGAAAGCAGTCTGTGGCCTTCTTCCGAAGCTAGTGTACCTGAACAAGCAATCCATCAAACCTCAGAGGGCACGAGAAATACTCACAAACAGTGTGGCCAAAGCTGCGCTTGGGAACAGCGGTAGAAGCTACCACAGAAGAGCACCCAAGAGAGGTGGGCAAGGAGGATCACTTTCCTCCTCCAGAAGCACTGCGAGTGTTGTTCAGAGAAGCAGGAATAAGTCAAGGAGCCGAACTCCAAGTAATCAGGTGCCCGCAAAAGGAACGACTCGCTAGAGTAAAAAATCCTCTCAGCTTTGTTGTTTATTATGTTTACTGGACTTGACAATAAAGTGGAGCCGCAGCAATGTTCAATGTTTAATGGGTTGGGTTTGTTTCAGTTTTTCTCCAGATGGAATACTTGCGCTCTAAGTGGGCGTTGAAAGTCTCCTTGTTTGTTAATAATTGATGCAAGTATGGTCTTTGAAGTGTACAACTTCGATTGGTGCAAAGTTATTTTTTTTTATCTCATCTGGCTTTTCGCAAACTCTCGACAACGTTAAATATCATCAATCCCAAGTCAGTTGATTGACCATTTGAATTGAATTAATCCTCAATTTTGTGAATCCCAAGTCAGTTGCTCCCGCTGCCTTCTCTTTGATTCATCCTAATCAAATGCGGGTTCTGCGACAATCATATGATGATTTTTTTTCTTGATATTATTGCATTCTGTGAGTTCCAAAAAATAATTTTTACAATTCAAATAACCTTTCGAAAACATTAAAATGTCTTAATTATCAGAGAAATTGCAATTTAAAACAATGTAACTGTTTAGAAGAATTAAATTTTTAAAATACTTTTTTATAAAAAAAATTGAAATGCTTGATTCTCACAGCAATTATGTATTATCATCACTCACAATTAATTTTTATAGCTCTTTTGTTTTAAAAAAAGGACCTTGAATACAGTCCGTTGATTAAAAAATTAACTGGACCAGTCGGTCGGTTCAGACTTGAAATCAATGAATTGTAACTTGTCTGCTTTGAGTTAAAGTTTAAAACAAGTGGAAAGCAACTTAGATCTACTCCTTATGGTTTTTTTGAACCTCGGTTAAATTGGTAATTGCAACTTGCAAGAATCCATCCTATCCCTGCAATTTTAACCTTTTTCCTGGAATTAAGTTAATGCTGCTATGTTTTGAAGCATGAATGGAAAATTGTTAAGATATTCTTATTATACAAGACTGGAATTTTAACTATCACAAATTACTCAAATCCAACACTAATCATACATAACACTTATTTGTGAATTAGATGGAAGATGAATATAAATATTGCCCAAAATATAACTCAGCAAACCTGCAATTGAGGCAAAAACGCCACATTAGCATTATAAATAAGTACAAAATACAACTCATTCCATTTTAGATAGGGGTGAGCAAATTCAACCCGAAACCGAAAACCAAACGGAACTTAATTCTTTTTCGGCTCGATTTTTTTCAGTTAAAAAAATGTTTGGTTTTGTGGTTTTAAAAAAATGTTTTAACCGAATAACCCAAAAAACAGTAAAGAAAGAATTTTACTTTCATTGTGAATCACTAATTACTGAAAGGAAAGGTGATCAAGGTTTTGAATATTTTGATAATCTAGAGTCAATTCAGAATTATTTAGCTTATATTTTATGCCGAGCTTGAGTAACAAGGGTTTATTTTGATTAAATTATAGGCTTGTTTGGTTAGCCCGTTTGAGCAACCAAAATCCATTCTTACGCTTACTGAGACAAAATTCCTCTCACATATTTACCTCAGAATCTATGTCGGTTCTCCCAACAGGCTATCCAAACAAACCCTACGATGTTATTGCTACATGTCTATAACATTGTTTAAAACTCTGCACATTTTTCGTGCAGATTTGTGTACTTTACTACTTTGCATTAAGTGTTTTTTATTTCAATTTTCCTTGGGTTTCAATTTTTATTACATTGATGATTTGATAGTCTGCCAAAAAAAGCCGAAAACATGCTCAGTAACCGAAATAAAACAGAAAAACGAACAAAAATTATACGGTTATTTTGATTCAGTTAATTTCTTTGTTCAGTTTCAGTTTGGTTTTCGTTTTACAATAATTTTGACTTTTCGCATTTTACCGAAAATTGAATATTCACCCCTAATTTTAGATATGTGGAATCCGATTCTCAGCGTCAATGTCTCCAGTCGGTGAGGCATTGCAAAATTGAAGAGAAATACTACAGCTTCACATTATAATTGATAGACCCAGAAAAAAATCAAGTGCATATTTGTTCAACTTTTACACGAGACAGAATGAGAGCATGAAAGATAACTAAAATGATCCAGGGAATTTATTGGCTGAGCACTTTATACACTACACCAAACACCAATAACTTATTCTATCACTTTCACAATCTTAATAATGTGGCCGTGTTAACTGTAATGAGACATCACATGAAAATATAGATATACCGGTAATACTTCCTCATCTCTTCTGGGACCTCGCTTGGTAATTACATGGCCCTAAACATAGGACTTGTATAATTGACCAAGATCCACTGTTTACTCTATCCTGTTCTACTACTCTGTGTTCAAAATTTTAAACCCCTGCTTTCTCCGGCGGAGCTTTATGACAATAAATGAACATGATGGAAATGAATATGAATAGAATCAATTAATTAGTTTCACTGTCTTAAAGAAAGGTTTCTGACAGATTAAGAGTCTATGGTCTTTGTCACTCTCAAGCTCTACAGCTCGGGCATCCCACTTCAGCCGTGTCGCTAGAGCTCTAGCAGACTCTATCAAAGGAATTGTATCCCGAATTATTATCCAACCCTGTACACACAAAATCATGTCAGCAAATTAAAAGCCTTCAATGAGACAACTGAAACAAATAGGCAATTAGCAGATTTTCAGTATGTGAATACAAATCAAATTCAGCGACTCAGACAGCACTATAGGGATGCCAATGTATTCAGACGATTCTATTTGTAAAGGAGTTAAAAGATGTGTTAGTGGACTGCTTAATGAGCGATCAAATGTTAGAAATCAATCTTAAGAGTTTGAAAAAACAACCTCCTAAGGATATCAAAGGAGATATGATTGATAACTGATTAGAAAGGGTCCAATTCAATTTGTCATGCTATTCACAGATTAGTGCGTTTCTAGTGTCACAAGTTGATAAACACAACATAGGCATGCTGATAGTCGTATAGTGGATTGTCATCTATAATCATTAGCATTCAATAAAAATGGTAGAAACTATTCTCAAGCCATGAACGATGTAGCTCCTTTTGAGCTCTGTACAAATGTAGAAGTCCACTCTAATGTCAGAAATAGCACCAATGCATTGGAAAAGGGAAAATCTTAATCTTCATTAATAAATCAGGACAAAGTGGAAGCTGAACATGTTTGATTAAAAAAACAAAGTATTATGATAATGGAGGTGAATTTAGACTTACAACAGCGTGTGCTATTCGATAAAGTTAATAGCAGAAGCTTAAAATAATACAAGATTTTCCGCTCAAATCCAGGACATAGTGTTTAGTTACAGTAAAGGAACATTGTGGATTAGATTATTGTCAGTCAATGAAGTTCCCAACCTAGGTTCCGCTAGAAGCTAGACAGTGAAATTCAGGGGACTGCTTTTACATGGGTTAGAGGCAAGTACCAGCTTTTTCAAGGGAGAAAAAACAATTGAAGCTTACAACAAGGCGATCCTAAATTCCAACACAAGTTTAGTGTAATTTTTGTGCTGGACAGATAAACGAACATCTGAAGGATTGTCATTCCAAGTCTATGGCAATACCACTTTCTACGCACATAAAAAGGAAAACCTCGAAGTGTTCAATTTACATACCTCCGGACGAAGTAACCTATCAATTTCAGTGAACAGATCAAGCATGGTGCATCTACCAAGCTGAGAATTTTGAAGTGACAGAAGGCCAGCTGCATGCACCAAGTCATAGGTTCTAGGATATGTTGGAAAAGCCTCACACCTAGAAGCCGAATAGAACAGAATTATTGTACGAAAACTAAAATGAATATGATATAGTGATAATAGAAACGGAAGAAGAAATTAAACGACCTGCATGTGGCATTAAATTCATATTCAACTACAAGAAATTTATTGATGGAAACTGCAAATCATAACATAAAATACAAGATACAAAGGAGAACGGAATACCAATCATGCAAAACGCCAACAAAACCCCTGTCCTGGATCAAGGGAAGGTAGTTTGGTCCACTGGTTGGGACCACATTCATGACCCACACAGACTTCCCAGCTTGCAGCAGTGCAGAATTGAAACCACCGAAATCAGCATTCATGTCTAGTACGTTTCGGAGCATGTTGTAAGGAGCTGAAGGATCCTCCTCACCAGGCCTCTTTGGATGGTCAGAGAATATTAAAGGTGAAAGGAGAGACCAGTAATTACGGACTAGGGTCCTCCAGGTTTCAGATTCCTCAGCAAATTCTTCAGGCTGCAACCCTAACACACATATAAGCTTGATAAGAAAACAAGTAGCAGGGGATTCCATTCAGTGAGATGGTTTTTTTTGGGCCAGAATTCAGTGAAGCAGTTAAAATCAAATCCTTCCATTGAAGATCTATAACTTTTGAAAAACATTAGTACATAACAATTACCATAGGTAGCAAGCTCTTTATTATTCAAGTTAGCCCGAGAAGGCCAGGTTGCCCTCTCATCAATAGAAATCCAACGATTACTATGTCTTCCTCCTATGCAATTTTGCAGGTCTCGATAATATGGCAACTCCACATCATAACCCTTACCACACAAAGGAGGGATGGCACCAGAATTTCTGAAAGTACCAGAAAAGTTATGCTAAAAATCAGAACCACTTCTTAATTCTTAATGTAGCATGCTTGCACCTATTGGTACAGATTCAATTTTTTAGAAATGTTTCCCAAGAATGTACAATGTGAATGTAGTTTTCACAATATGTCGCAAGTTCACAACAGCTTTACCTTGAATTATAGCAATTCCTTTTACTAGTTTTCTTCCATATGACAGTTTCATCTTGTTGAGTCAACATTTCCCAGCAAATATTTTCCGTGAAATCATGGACAAAATTCAACCGCTTCTGATTCTCTTTGCTATGAGCATTTAAAAGTGGTGATGTCCACACAAAGTAGCCACCCGGTTTTAGAAGTCTATCAGCTTCAATCAAGAGAATACCATCTATGGAAAGTAACAAGAATGTAAGATTAAGATACTAATTGAAGTCCAACGATCACTCTAACAGTTATAAGTAATAGGGATACCAATTAAAGGCTGTTAGAAAGTAGCCTTCACATATATTCCAAAGGAAGACTTTGAAAAGTTACATGATTTGGCAGATGTAATAAATTATATTAACATCAGTAATTGTCACAAAATGAACACCAGGCTACTCAGGGCACAGAAAGAGAAAAATAGAAACTAAAATTTTTCAATATTTAGCTACTCATTGGCAGCAACAGCATTACCAAGCTACTTGAAATTCAAAGCCTGCTGAAAAGGAAAAAATTTACTATGTTTAAATTTGGGAAACTTCCTATAATTGAGAACTAAATTCGGAGATTTCTCAAAGGTATACATCATATCATTTTTTCCCATTCTGTAATCGGGGATGTAGATTACATCAACAAATGAGGGATTCATGTCACTGCATCATAAATATTAAATAAGCATCCCTGACAAAGGAAGTAACCTAAAATGATATAGCCTTTATTGGCCCAAAAGTGAGGCAAATGGTTAGAATCACACTTTCAATTAAACTCGGAAAGGTCGAAAAAGACAGCACAATGACAGAGACAGCCAACTGTCAATACTTTTCCTTGGTCCCATAACTCTGTTTAGAGGTCTAAGCTCAACCATTAAAAAATACAACAGCACGATCAGAGAGATGGGCAGCCTTCAATTCAGCAAATAAAGTACATGGGTATCAAGTACAGAAAAGTATCCCTAAAAAAACTAAGAATTGACATTTGCAATAATTAATATTTCAGTTTTCATTTTATGTCAACAAGTTTCTCTTTCAGTGACACTTGTAATGTAGGTCTCATTTGAAAGGCCTTAAATAATTAGCAAAATACACCCTCTGGTCCTTATTATACTATATGTCACATTCTAGAAGGTTGCTATGCTCCTATATTAAAGCTATAAGGTTTTGCTGAATAAATCCAAAATACCACACATGTTGACTCTACAAAATGTAACATGAGATTGAATTCTTAAGGTACCTTTCTGGTCCCAATCAATCCCACATCTTGCACAATGAAGCATATCGAATGAGAGAGATGGATATGGCAGCTGTTTTGAAGTGAAAGAAGCAATCATAGCTGGCAGGCCCCTCTCAAGCGTGAACTGAACTTGGCTACCAGAAGGCTCATAGTCAGCAATGCACATAGTCAAGAGATGACTGTTAAAGAGGTGTGCTCCAAAGCTACCATAACCACAACCTATGTCCAGTATGGTTCGAACCTGTGAATTTCAGGATGCCATGTTCAATTAAAGTTGAACTGTAAAGACTCAGTCAAGCTGAAGTTACATGAAATTTTATGCACAAAAATAAATACCAATAAGATGTTTGACAGTAAAAAAAGTTGGGTAATCATGTCCAACAGACCAACATATCCTAAACACTAATTCCATGGGATTATCTGGCAGCTTTTCAACATATCCACCATTTTGAAACAGTCTACTTTAGAACAATCTACATTTTTGGAATAGTTCATAGGAATACAAGCCCATACATGCTTGTAATCGGCACCATTCATATATAATTTGCTGAAATCGCCAGTTAAATGATTAATATTTATTTCGTGATACCTATACTAAATAAGAAAAGCTTAAACTCACCCACATGTGACCAAGAACATAAAAGTAAGTAACATGCACTAAATTTGTAACATACAAGCATAATGGATGAGGAGACCACAAGAAATGAAGCAAAAAAAATGCCATTTCTAGTAGACAATATATATATTTACCCCAGCTTGTATTAAGTTTGATTCATTTCTGAGTCCAATCATTTCTGCAATTTGATGTGAATAGTCTTCAACACCATCAAACATAAGAGAGGCTGAACGAAAGGAAATTTGTTCTTCATCCAGCATCATCATTCTATAATCATGTGAAAGAAAAGGCAACATTAGGATGAAAAGATGACTGAAAGTAAAACAATTAGCCAGGAGATGCATCTAACCTACCTCTTGGTCAAGCTTCCAGATGAAAGAACTTCCTGGGCAGTTATTTTGACATTTGCAACCCAGATAAAATCTCTTCCAGTTGGCCACCGAAGAGGAATTTTGTACTTTGCAGGAGGAAGTATCAAGCAGTTTTGCCTGATCTCATGCTCACATTGCCTATCAAGCTCATGGCCATCGGAATAACCCAAAGCCAGATTCTTGGAAACATTAAAGCAAGGAACATGGTTTTCAAATTCTTGAGAACAAAATTCAATTTCTTTAAATTTTGAGGTGCCGCTGGAAAACTCCCCAATATCCAACAAGTCTAATACAAGCTTCTCTTGGAGTCTTCTATAATCATGATATATGTGACCTCTTGTTGAGCTGGAAATCAAGATCGTCCACCAAAATGATCCAGTAAGAGCAAGAACAACTACAAATAGTAAGCTTGATTTCAAGAGAAGCATTGTCAATTTAAGTCGACCTCTTGGAGTGCCAGCAATGAAGCTATCCGTGAAACCATTCTCAGAGTTACCATATTTTGACTGAGTGCTGTCTGCAAAAAATAATTGTAAAGGCAACCTCAGGGCTAAAGGGCTGCGACTGTGATCTGATGAAGTTCTTCTATCCAAATCTTCCTTTTCTGCTTTATCCCTCAAGTCATGACTGCTGTCAGGGATCCGAACACCAGATACACCTCGATGCAGAGGCCTGGACATTCTCCGTCCTGAAATGTTATACTCGCAACTTGCAAGAAGAAGCTGATGTTTACCTGAGAGTAGTATACTGAGAAACCAATACAGGTTTGTTATGTCAACGTCATCAGAATTTGAGGGGGTAAGTCATTGGGAGACACCTACTCCGGTTAAGCAAATGGAAACCTGAACAAATAAAGATACCCGGTAAAACGATCAGACTTTGTACCAAAACAAATTCAATTCCTAAGAGACGTTCAAATAAAGTATAGGCGAAGAGAAGCAAGTCTAAAGACAAGGAACAGGCAAAGCGATGGTGCGGCCATGGCACCAACAACATGAGAATGATGAAAATTTAGAGCATTAATTCAGCGCATCAGATCCGTCTCAATCCCAATCTTGAAATAGATACAATGAAGAGTAGATTGGTTGGCAGGCAGCAGGGCAGTAAAATTTCTCTGATTTGAGAGAGTTAAAAAGCGCGTTCCATTCAATACAAAATGTTATGAAAACCGAAAAGGAAAAAGGAAACAGCATTTATATCAATCCATCAGATGACACTATACGGTAAAACATTATTTGAAGACATCAAATCAAATCCAGTGAACAAAAGACAAGCAGAGAAGGAGCAGTAGAACAGGCAAAGACTGGCACCTCCTCCTCCTCCTTATAGGGGCACTTCAAGAATCAGAAACTGAAACTAATGCCAAAAAGGTTAGCTGCAATTAACGAGTGAATTGGCAATGCTCGCCGGAGCACGGCCTCACTAGGAATTATAAACCCGTGCCAGCATTCCTTAACTTGGAATGGTTTATATATCCCTCCCTCGCGCTCGCTCACAGGCGACCACTCTCTAACTCCCTCCACTCGCCTCGCACCGTCGGATGGTTGCTGCTTCGCAAAGAAAAACGGAGAGATATGCCACTGTCTCGAAGAGGCGGGCCCTATGAGATTTTGTGCTGATCCCATCGTGAGAGTAGCAGTACTCGTATGCCCAAAAATATTATTTTCCAGTGTATTTTAGAAAAAGAAAAAGAAAACCCGGGAAGTGGGGACACAGCCCGTGGAACGAATTTGCGGTGGCTAGATGTAAAATCATTGTAAAATGTATTTTACCGTTAAAACTTCGGTAAAATTTATTTATATATTTACATTGTAAAATCACTTTTTAAAAATTAATTAAAAGATCCCTTGGTCAAACATAGATGGACATGCCCAGAAATAGGAAAAATAATATTTTACGATTCGCATAAATTTGTTAAAAATGTTTAAAACGCTGAAAACTAAAATTCTTGTAGAAAATGAAGATTTCCCCGTGCTTTTGAAATTATAAGCTTAAAATATTTCCGAAATATGAAATCTAAATTATATTTCAATAAGAAGTGATAATGGTTTTAAAATATTAAAGGTACCGACTTTGGTGTTCTACATGTATTTTAATTATCTTCTAATGCTTTTAAATATTATTAATTTATTTTTCATATTTTTTAAACTGCAATTTTGAAATTAATGTGCGCCTCGTAAAATCATTAAATGAAATTATTATAAATAGGATCCGGTGGCAGGAGCATACTATTATAATCTGTCCGTTTGAAAACTTAGTATATAAGTACTTTTATGCAAATCGAGATAAATGTATGGAGAATATTATCTCGTTTTACGGAAAAATAATATTAATTGTTATCCATGTAAACGTTGTTCCAAGCTATCGAGAACGCGCTTAGCTCCGCTGACAGTTGGAACCCGGCTGTGAGTAATTTCCTCTTTATGAAGCATCAAGATTAAGGACCAGCTTGGCCAACGCTAAAAAGAAATTAAGGGACATTAAAAAATGTCCTGAGAAGAATCATGTAGCCAGTGGTGGTGGGGGTGAAGGGATAAATGGCAGATCCAACAAAAGAACGCCGAGATGCTGCTTAAAAAAAAATCAGCCGACTCTCCGATATAGCATGTTGATCACTATTTCCCCCCCTCCGAGATTGCATTTCACTGAAGTTTGAAAAGGAGGAAGAAAACGAGGGTTTCGTTTGTTTCCTTGCGTGTGCTGCAATTCTGACTTGAAGTGCAATGGCGGACACTGGCCCGCTTCCTATTTTATTAGCTGTGAGATTGGAATGAATGAATGAATAAACTGTACGTCGCAATAAGCGAGGACTAATAAATATACAAATGCATTGAATTGATGTGGTGGTAGTGGTAGTGAATTAAACATCTCCGATCGAATCTCAGTTTTAATTATGCGTAAACGGTATATATAAACTTAAATACGCAGACGTAGTTGAGGTGATGCCATCCGGTACCTCCCCTTGCCGGAGTACAGAAGCAGAAACGGGTGAAGGTATATTTAGCATGGTCCTTATTTTGAAACACCGTTTCTTTAACGGTACACACATTTCAATATAAAACCATATTGAAATTTGTAAAAATTATCTCAAAATTTATAAAAACCATTTCAAAATCTATAAAGTTATCTTAAAATCTGTAAAATATTTTGAAATCTGTAAACTCCTTTTTTCCGATGTACAAGCACACTCATTGTGTTTTATATTCTTTTATCAGTATATAAATGCATTGCTTAGCAATATTTATCTATATATATTATTATATCATGCTATATATTCTTCTTTCTCTGTCGGGCGGGGCCCACGTGGAGCCGGGTTTTGCTGTGTCGGTGGACCAAAAAGGGAGGGCGTGTCGGGCCGGGCATGCATTGGGTGATAGCGGCCATCAGATTAGCGGGCGGTGGTTTCAACGCGGATTTTGAAATTCCAATTGTCGTTTCATGGGTGAATTCCTCACTCTGCTCTGCTTGCTTTATTCCACTGACCTTTGTCCACTCTCCCTGTTGTTGGTGGGTTTTTCATGGTGAATTTTACCCAGGAAAGGAGGGTGAAAGTGTGCTAACGTCCCCTATTTGCTTTTTTCTACTTATGAGCCATGATTGCCTGGAAAAATGAACAAACCAACCAAAGCCCTCATTTTTTGTCATTTTGTTTAAGTTATTCATTGTGCATGTTTGATAACTCCATGCAGACTTGTAACATGCATACTTGAGAATAATTTTTTCCCAACAGTGGGCACAAACTAAGATAAAATCGTCTTGAAATCTGTAAAAATCATATCAAAATTTATAAAAATCATTTTAAAATATGTAAATTAATTAATTCTTGAATACACTTTTACAGTGAGTTCAGTTTAATAAAGTGAACGATAATGGTCAGTAGTAGCAGTGCGCAGTGTCGAGTGACGAGCCACGGCCAGATGCGGAAGTGGATGGGAAAATAGATCAGATGGCCAATCAAGAATGCTTGACCGAGGGATATATTTGATAACTACAATAATCAATTTGTTATACAACCCTCGGGGCTTCACTGGTAACTGGCACAGAACCAGTGACGCAGCGGCCGACTAGGAATGAAGTCATGTAACCTAATGTCCGCCATAGCGCGTTAGCCCCAAGCACCACCCACGAGTTAAATGTCAATACAGACGTGATTAATTCTATACATATATACGAAGCCAGACAAATTAATTATAGATGCGTGGTTTGTGTGCAGAATTAATGATTGCGTGGCGATTATCAGGCGAGAAATATTGTTGAGTTCGTGTCGATTTTTTTTACTTTACAGCTATCAATACGAAGAAAAATGAGTTCAAAAAGTTCACCTTTGGGGTGAGAGAGGTTCGAACTCTCGACCTCAGGATCACTCAGAAGCTATGAGACCTACGCGCTAGCCAACTGCGCCACCACCCCATGATAACTCAACCAAGATATTACTTATATTAATATTTTTGAAATCTGGGCACTTCGTTCTTGCGAAAAGGGTAAAACCCTCTCTTCGCATAAAGAAGCTAGAGGGAGGGTAGCCTTTTTAAGTAAGAAATGGATGTATTACTTTAAATTATGTACAAAACATGCTGTCGTTGCTGCTCCGCAAGGAAGGAGAGACAACGGGAGGAAAGAAATTAGTTAAAAAGGGAAAATTGAAAAAAAGATGCCATCACTCGTCATATTTAAATAAATAGTAAAAATTTAAAAAAAAAAGAGAAGGGGTAAATGATTGAATAACTAAAATATTGTTAAATAAAAATATTTCAAAAAATAATTACATAATTAAAATATCCTTCAAATATATTAAGTATAATATCAAATTAAACATAATAGTAAAAAAATTATATTAACATTAATATAATTAAATAATTTAAAATCAAATTACCTATTAAAGATATGGTTTCATATTATTATATTTTAAAACAAAATAATTTATATTAAAATATATTTAAACTTTATCCTTTTTAAAAAATAAAAGTCCCAGTCAGAATTTTAGAAAAAGTTATATACCAAATTTAGTGATTTAAAATAAAAAATAACAAAGAGTGTGTGTAAATAAGAAAAAAAAACAGTTTTCTCTCCATATATGAAGAGAAAATGGAGTGTGAATCTCCCACATTTTCTCTTCAACTTTTCCTTCATACCATATTCAATATACCCAAGCTGGAAACACATTTTTCAACACATTTTCTCACCAATTTTTTTTCCACACTGGTTTCTCCATCCAAGGTACATCTTTAACGGATTTTAACCTGTTCAACCAATTCAGATAATTCAGCTATATATAGGCCTCGATGAATCACTTGTTTTTCAACCTATGGTGTCATAACATTTGAAACTTGGAGCAACCTGTCTTCTGAAACCGCTTCTTCAGCCGGGACTCGTCGTTAGGCTATATACGTTTATTGGGTCTTCTTTGTCTCAAAGGTAGGAGCTTGGGATACTTATTGGAATCGGTTGAGAAGGTCATTTTACGTACATAAAAGTAAATACGTGAAAGAAGTTATTTTAATTTATGTGTGTTTTGAATGTGAAATATAGGTAAACATTTCCGCAGGGTTTTAAACAGCAGGGTGTGGAAATGGAGCATAATATGTGACCGTCCGTGACGAGCGCCCCCTGAAACTTCAAATACCCTGCCCTTTTCCAATTAAGAATATGTGTTTTCCATTTTGCGCCACCGCACGAAGCCAGGCGGAAAAAAGAAATGCTCTCTTTGAATGTTAGTCCCTCACCCTCTGTCACTTTCGTCAAATCCAATCACCAATCTGCTGTAAATGCATTTTCGCTTTTCCATCCAAATCTTCTCACTAGGGTTCACAGCGATAAGAACCTCCACTGCTGCAGAACTAATTCCCGGCTTCATGATTTTGGTTCCAGAAGTTCCATCTCAACCGAGTTCAATGGCTTCCCCGGGGGAATTCCTTCGCGACCTACATCTCAGATCCAAGATTCAATAACTAATTTAAGCCTGGTTAATAAACCCTTCGCTAAACCATCGGGTTTTTCTGCCAAATCCAGATACCAAATCGTTAAAGCAGCATCTGATGTCAACCCCGAAGGAGAAAGTGCGGCTCAGAAGCCAAAGGCCAAATCCTTAAAACTTGCTCTTGTTTTTGGGTTATGGTACTTTCAAAACATTGTCTTCAATATTTACAACAAGAAAGCGTTAAACATTTTCCCATTCCCATGGCTTCTTGCTTCCTTCCAACTCTTCGTCGGGTCCGTTTGGATGCTCGTGCTTTGGTCCTTGAAGCTCCAACAGTGCCCGAAAATCTCAAAATCTTTCATTGTTGCTCTCCTTGGACCTGCTTTATTTCACACGATAGGCCACATCTCAGCTTGTGTTTCATTCTCCAAGGTGGCCGTTTCCTTCACCCATGTCATCAAGTCTGCAGAACCGGTTTTCTCTGTGATCTTCTCTTCGTTCCTTGGTGATAAGTACCCTGTACAGGTTTGGCTGTCCATTCTCCCTATTGTGCTTGGTTGTTCTCTGGCTGCTGTTACTGAGGTGTCTTTCAATGTACAAGGATTGTGGGGGGCCATGATAAGCAATGTTGGTTTCGTATTGAGGAACATATATTCTAAACGAAGTTTGCAGAATTTCAAGGAAGTCGATGGGTTGAATTTATATGGCTGGATTAGCATTATTTCATTGTTTTACTTGTTTCCAGTGGCTATAGTGGTTGAAGGATCTCAGTGGATTCCAGGGTATTACCGGGCTATAGAAGCTATAGGCAAGCCTTCCACATTTTATATATGGGTTTTACTTTCCGGGTTGTTCTACCATCTGTATAATCAATCGTCTTATCAGGCCTTGGATGAAATTAGCCCATTGACTTTCTCGGTGGGTAACACAATGAAGAGAGTGATGGTGATTGTATCCTCAGTTTTGGTGTTCAGGAATCCAGTCAGGCCTCTTAATGCCCTCGGGTCTGCCATTGCTATACTTGGAACTTTCCTATATTCGCAGGCAACAGCGGCCAACAAAGCTAAGAAAGCTGATGGTCGGAAGAGTAGCTAGAGCCGAGAGGAAATGGAGAAATGTAGAGAAGCTGGCTGAATATTCTTGGCAATATTTAATTTTCCCCTTTTAGATTTAGAAATTTATTAGCTAATGTCTACCTTGCTATTTTGTTTTGGACTATGGTGATGGTTTCCTCTATTCAGATTATAAAACCGTTTTATCATGGCAGTACTAATCTGTGATGTTAGAATATATCGGGGGTTAGTTTTAACCCGACAAAGATAACTTAAAAACTGAGATGAGATGTTGACTCATGGCAATATTGATTTACTGCTATATGGCTCACTTCATGACTGATTTTTGTGGTTGCTGCATTCATGTGAGTTAGTTATATGCATGTGTAAAAAATCCTACTATTTCCCTGTTTGCTTTTATTCATTGCGTCTCGTTCTTGCTATTTTTGTGCTTGCATTTATTTTCTAACATGGCAGGCGTCATTTTGTTTTGTAAATACGTACCGCAAACCTCAATGATCACTTTCCTTTTGTCGGTCAGTCCCAAAATCTGCACCCCCGTTGTGTTGTTTTAACTTGGCTTTTCCATATAATCTAGCATTCATCATTTGACTGTATTACTGATCACTTAAGGTGAGCTGGTTCGGGTTAAGAAATTGTCAAAATTCAACGCTTGACACATCACCTACTTGTTGCAGGGAAAGAGTTCTTTAGCTACTGGAGGCCTTTTATTTTTTACCCTTTTCACCCCATATTTCAGTCTATCAGATAATATATAACTTACAACTATCAACATTTATTAGAGCTCGGTTCTAACTTGTCGAGCATTTGGAAGTATAAACAAGTGTGCTTGTGATATGCATCTAGATCTCTTTTTTTTGGTACATTCATCTAGATGTTTTGTGTGCGTGCGTGCGTATGTGCTTGAACAAGTTTAAAGGTCTTTGGGATTTGAAGTGAGTTGCTTCCAATGTTCTGAAACTTGTTTTAGTTTGATCAGATACAATCACCACTACCTCAGAAGTAAGAGCACAGAATTAAAAGGCATCATCTTTCTAACAAACTGCTGCCTCACTTTATTCTTCCTGTGTTTCCCAATTTCTTTCGGCCACTCGTTCACAAATTTCGATTAACTTTCTTGCATCACGAGCACATGGGATGGTCGAAATTTTTTCTAGTAAGATTTTGAACCAACAACTTTCCTCTGGCCCTTATTTTTGCCAGTTTTTTTTTGTTACATATTATTTTTCCCAGTTAAATGATCGCGAGCCTTGTTTCTCCAAAGTAGCATTTTGAGCCAACAACTTTCCTCTGGCCCTTTTTTTTTTGTGTTGAAGCACTTGGGCCTAAGCAAGCAATGGATCTAATCCAAACTTTCCAAGGATAATGCTTCAATGTCAAGACCATTATTAATTAGAAATATATTACCGTAATTGAACCAAAATGAGCCTTTTTAGATTCAGAAGCAGATATAATTTATTCTCTTTTTTAATTTTCTGGGTATCTATTTGTCAAATCGCTCGAAAGATGGATGGTGAATCTGAGATCAGGATCTAGGCTATATACGTATGGACGCCACAGTTGAAGAAAATTGATCTCTCTAATTTGCTAGTCCATTCTTCATTGCGCCTATTGCCCTTTTTGAGCCAAGACGTTCATGGGCCGATTTACGCAGAAAACGAGTAGGAAAAAATGGGTTTTCGCTCTGCACAGGGGTCTCTTCGTGCCAATATAAGAGTTTTTCCCCCTGCTGTTTTCTTTTTATGATAGGATTTTTCCGAATTGACTTGTGGTGTTAAATATAAGCATTTCTTTTAATGAGATATGAATATTCTTTTAAGTTTTAATGTTATCCAATTTTAATTCAAAAAAAAATATTAGTTCATCCCACTGTGAAATTAGTTTATTTTGCTGAACCTAGTCTCTTTGGTAACATGAAATAGTCTTTTACCCAGCAGGTTTTGGCTTTTTGCTTTCATGTTTCATCCATGGGACAAGCACCGATTCACATCGATACCCTGACAGGCTCCACTATGCGCCGGCGTGAACCTTTGAAGTTTTACCAATTACTAAGTTCAGTACCGTGGCAACATAATTACTAACACCAGGAGAAATTAAAGGGTTGTTTGGAAACCAATTCTAAAATTTGGGTTTGTTTTTAAAATCTAGGTTTTACTATAAAATTGAGGTTTTGTCCAAGCAAAATTTTTTTTCCTAAAAACTATTTTGGTTACAAAACCTCAGTTTGAAACTTAGGTTTTCTCTTTCATACTTTTTCTTTCTTTCTCTTTCATCTTTTCTACCCACTTTTTTGCTTCAGAATCCATAAAAGCTAATAACTTCATAAACATAAATCACTTTTCAAAACCTAGGTTTTACCTCGGAATCTGTAAAATCTATTTTCCAAAATCTATTCTCTAAAATCTAGGTTTTACCTTGGAATTTGTAAAAGTTATTTTCAACCTCGCATCCAAACAAGCTTTTATGTTTGGGAAGTTATTAGCTTTTACGGATTCCGAGACAAAAAAGTGGGTAGGAAAGAGGAAAGTAGGAAAGAGAAAGAAATAAAAAGTAGAAAAGAGAAAACCTAGGTTTCAAACTGAGGTTTTGTAACCAAAATAGTTTTCGGGTAAAAAAAATTTGTTTGGACAAAAGTTCGGTTTTAAGGTAAAACCTAAGTTTTGAAACTAAATCTAAGTTTTAGATTAGGTTGCCAAACAAACCCTAATTCAGTTGGTGGCTCTGCAATCATGGAACACACGCCCTTTTTGCATTTGCCTAGCCCTAACCCCAATTAATTTTCCACATTCAATTATAAACCTGAACGCGATCGATCCCAACAATGTTAGACGTCTTCTCTCGCTGAAAATCTCTCAGCGAAGTTATTCGTTGTAATCAATGCTTGAACATTATTATTACTATCAATATACTTTCCACCCATTCCTGCTTTAGCCCATTGCAACATCCTTGTCTAGTTGGTTTGTCCAGCCAACCTGGGGGAAAAACGACGTATGTCAATGATAGGACTCTGAAGGGTGAATCTATCGGTGAATCCTGTATCTGTGAACATGAAAGACGTTTACTTTTTTGGGTCTTTTCCACTGGAAAGTTTGACGTGGTGTCGCTCACTCTCTAAAAAACGAAACTTGTTTTAATTCGGGGTGATGAAGAAAGGAAAGATGAAGCCCAAAATAGGAAGCCTAAAAATGGAGAAGATTAGTGGGTTAAGGAAGTATTTGGACGCAGAAATGGCATTAGATGTAAATGGGTACGGACGGCTGGGTGTGGGTTGGAGAAAGCCAGGTTGGGAGTCGAGAGAGAAGGGATCATTTTGTTAGATTTGGAGGTGGAATTGAAAATGAAATTGAGGTTAAAAATATGTTTAATATGTTAGAAAAAGTGTGATATTATTTTTATTTAGTATTTATAGTATAGTGTAAAAAGACTAATATACCACCATTCTTAAAAAATATTAATTAGAAAAAGCAACCATGGAAGTGGAGCTTCAACGTTGCCTCCACCGCCACCATCAACCTCGCCGCCTCCACCACACTCAACCATGGAAGTGGAGCTTGGAGAATCTTCCACACTCAAATCAAACCCAACATCAAAATTAAAAAAAACTCCTCCATTGCAGATCGCCGTCGTAGAGGGAAACGGATCTCATTCATATCAACCTTGAAGTCCAGATCTCATCCAAAAAATCTGTCGTAGCATCATCCTCTGCGTTGAAGTCCATTGTTCGTTGTCATCCTTGTTGTGTCGTCCTCTGTCGTTGATCTCCCTCAGCAAATAAGTTCGTCGTTGAAGCCTACCATTTGTTGTCATCCTTATCGCCCGTTGCCATCATAGTCATGTTCTTCTAGGAGTCAAAACCATTCATCGTCATCTTCCATACCGTCGCCGTCACCGTTGTTGTCGTTGTTACCGCCACCGTTGACATCATGCTCACTGGAGTCACCGACACCATCGATGTGCCTCTCTTGGTTGAGGATTAAAGGGTATAATGGTCATATAATCAATTCTCAGAAATTGGAACTCAATTCCTAATGTTGCGTTTGGTAGTATGGAACTTGAGAGATGGAAGTGGAATTGAGGTGGAAAGTGAAGATTTGACTTGTTTGGTAAGTAGGAAGTCACTTCCATGGAAGTGCCACTTCCATCAAATGTGAGAAGTGTGAGTTCTCAGCTGGAGCATAGGAACTAAAATGAGTTCCATGGAATTCAAATATGTGGACCATTTTGCCCCCAATGTCTGGCGACGCAGTGATGGAGTGCAAACAGCGGCGATGAAGGAGTGCAGGCAGCGACGACGGAGTGCAGACGGCGGCGACGGAGGAGTGCAGACGGTGGCGACGGAGTGCAGACGATGGCATAGTAGTATCTTCATTATATTTGAGAAAATCTGGCACCTGCGACCTCATCATAGTGATTTCACCGGGAAGATTAGGAATGACGAACGGCTCTGCATATGAAGAAACATGGTCGTAACGCCTGTAGAGTCGAAGACATGCGGAAGCACACAAGGCGAAGTGACCAATGCCGTGAAACACGATCGCCAGAATCCCGAAATTGGCAGCGACAAGACAATCAGGGAGGGACTGCTGCAAAATTTTCTCCAGTGGTTCTGAAGCAGAGTAGTGGCTTCAAAGAATTTGAGCATCAAATGAGGGGAAGGGATTGAGTTCATATTCTCGCACCCTTGAGGAAAACCAACCTGTGCACAAGGGAAATCAATGGTCTGGATACGACGGCAGCACCCTTGAGTTCATACTTTGGAAGGAAGACAAGTTCAGATTTTGAAGGTGAAACTTGGGAAGATGAGAAGAGGGGTTTGATTGTTAGTGAGGGAGAAGAGAAGTTCAAATATAATGACGGAGTGCAGACTACGGCAGCAGACGGCGGCGACCAATTTTTTGTTGTTGTGAGGGCATAGTAGTCTTTTCAAATTGTAAATATAAATATTAAATTAAAATATACAACACTTCTTCCGGCATACCAAACAAACTTTTAATCTCACTTTCAATTCCACTTCCAATTCTATCAAAATCAATTTCGCGTACCAAACGGGATATAAGGAAGGCTGATGGAACCCACTTCCATAATTTTTTAAGGAAGTGAGTTCCATGAAGAAATAAGTTCTATGACACCAAACAATCTAACACATTGATTCTAGTTTAAGTTCCACTTCTCCAAGGTCAGCTTCAATGCACCAAACGGGGCATTATAATGGAACAACGAGTCGTAGAATGGCTTCAAGCATAAGAGAAAGTAGATGGAAATCCAGCTCATAGTGCTCCAACACACAAATAAGGCCCCACGTGGAGAGGACAGCCAGTTGTTCACGGACTAGCGAGCTTCTATGTATTTTATAATCCTTTTTTTAAACATCCAGCTAGAAGGTCCTTCTAGTTGTCGCCTGGTCCCTAACGCTGGCAACAAGCGAGATGTTTTGATTATTGACTTTGGTCCCGTTTGAAAATACGGTAGAAAGTACTTTTACGTAAGTCAAAGTAAATATGTAGAGAAGATTATCTCGTTTTGCAAAAAAAATACTGTTGAACGTACATTTAGTTTTTAAAAACGTGGTTCAAAATAAGCCCTCTTTCTTCCACCCCCCTCTCTCTCTCTGAATGTGTTGCCCTGTTCTGTTCTGGCTCACTTGAAAAAGGTCAGATAAAGCTATTAGCTACATGGGATCATGAAGGGCAAGATCCATAACATGGGAGCGACCAAGGGCAATGGATGGTTCATTACTGAAAAATCAGGGTACTTGTGGTTGTGGCTCTCATCCTCGTGGCCTCGTGGACAAGATTATGGTCTACCATTCATAATTAAAAAGTGGAAGATTATCGGCTTGATTTTTTTAAACAATTATTAATGTGACGATTGACGAAGGAATTATAGGGTGGCGATGGATACATATATACCTCATTAACAGTCCTTAATTTCGTTTTCATCGCTAGCAGCCGCCCAATGGTTTCTTCACACATGATTTTCTATCTTCACACGTTAATTAACAACTCGATATGTGTGTGTGTATTCCGTTTTGGTTTTTGCTTGACTTTGGAGTTGGCCAGGTAATATAGTTCATGATTAGCGGATTCAGGTTTAGGAACATGATGGGGTCCTGCGGATTTGGTCCCAACAGAACATGGAACAAGGTGTAACAGTCGATGGTCCAATGCATCACCTAGGGAAAAAACACACACACATAGTCTCCCACATAACCAACCATTAACTAACAAATGCTGTTTTAACGTTATAATGACAGATTTTACAGCAGCGAGTGACAGCGTCGAGAAACCAAAGCTGCAAGCTTTGCAGACTTTACCATGCAATTTGGCCATCATCAGAATTTGTTCTGCTATTAAAATAAAAGATGAAGTGTCATTTGGTGGTGGGTTTTAGAAGGAGAAGCCATGATGGAGGAAGGTGCAAGAGAAGAGAAAAAAGGACAGGCAAATAAGAGGATTGTTTTTTTTGGCAAAAAATAAGAGGATTGTTAAAGAGTGAAGAAATGAAGATGGAGAAAAGGAAGGGATTGATTGAAAGGTGGGAGGGTATATTAATTCAGAGACGGAGAGGAGAGGAGAGGACACACTTCAAGTGAGATAGTAACGCAGCTGTCACTCCATGCCACAATGCCCACTATCTCTCCCTTCCCTCTTGGCCAGCAAATTAGCGTTTGCTGCTGTCAGACCTCTTTATCTCTCCTCCACTTACCCTGTTCCTTTTTTATATATATCTATATTTTATTCCCCCTTTTTTCTTATGCTTTAAAGGAATGTGTTGTTTTTATAATTAACCAACTTCTCTGTTCCAAACAACCATCAAATAATAACAATATGACACAATACATTGACTTTGTATGGGTAAAGTTACACATCGAGTATTATAGGCTGCTTGATGGGGTATATAAGTTCTTGGCTCTCCTACCTCAACAGCTAACTTTTGGGGGAAGGCTCTCCAAGGGTTTGTATGCCTATCATTGGTATCAGAGCCGGTTGTCGACGTTGGTGAGAGGGCTACCCACGGAGGGTTCTGACTGGCAGGAGGCCGAATGAAGTGCCGTGGAGTGCAGCCGACGTCGGGGAGGGTGCATTGATAGGGACTTTGTATGGGTAAAGTCCCACATCGAGTAGTATGGGCTGCTTGATGGGGTATATAAGCTCTTGGCTCTCCTACCTCAACAGCTAGCTTTTGAGGGAAGGCTCTCCAAGGATTTGTATGCCTATCACGCATCAGCATCATAAATCATAACCACCTCTTTTTCTGTGGCTCCTCTCAATGATTCTTGTGTTGCTGTGAAAAAGAAAGAGGTTGAGTGGTGTGGAGGCACATATGGAGCTGCAAGCAGATGCTACTGTGAGGGAATGGCGCCAGAGAGAAGTAGAAGATAAAAAGGCTGAGTCTTGATGCATGAGCAAGCACACCCTGTTGT
>JANTPZ010144121.1:0-12644 GCA_025593235.1 Vachellia pachyceras | reverse complement strand
GTAAATAGAATTGAGAGAGGAGATGAAGGGTTGGTGGAATCATAGGTTTTCTCCCATAATTCTGAGAAACAAAGTACACAAAGCAGAGGCAGAGGCAGAGGCAGAGGCAGGGGCAGATGCTGATATAGAGAAGTCCTCGTCTTCTTGGATGGCATCATGAGTGTTATAAATAGTTGGGGACAGCCTAGGGCTTTCAAAATATTTGTTTTTTCCTTGTTTTGGCAAACTACTTTTGTTACCATTTTTATTACCCGCTTTAAATGGATTCTTCTAAGCTATGGCTTTACACGGCGTCTCTTTTTTACATCTATAATACAAATCTTGCCTCTTCAGTGAAAAGCATTATTGGTTCATTTCTTCAACGAGAAGCAATTTTGTTTTCAGCATAACAAATTGTAATTTTCAACCACTCGATGGAAGGGGAGTGTGTGTGTGTGAACTATCAACTATCAAAGAGAAAATCACAAATCACACAAACATAATCAGTTAGAAATCAAACATTATTGCCTACTCAACAACTGAGAGAGTATATAATGTAAAAGTAAGGGAATCAGTCTGAGGTTTCAAAGAGGGTATAATAGCCAATAATTAAGGATGGAATTATAGGTCGAATAGGCGTAATAACAAGGGGCATTATGATGATGGAAAAAATTATCCTATCCGGTTTTTGATATACCTAAGAAGCTGAATGGTGCAGGTGTAAGAATTTTCACTCACTAATTTGTTGATATGTTTTATAACTTTCTTCATTCTATTTTTGTACATAATCATATGCCTTTCATGCATGTATAAAATGGTAGCATGTCTACAGGAGATAAATATATTCATGGAAGAAAAGCAAAAACCGCAAAGAGAGCTTGCAAGAAACAAGTTGCATTATGACTTGTCTATTCATTAACTAAAATTATGAATTTTTCAGTGTTTGGCTCTGTGGTCAAAAACGAAATTGTGCTCAGTTTCCTAACTGAATAAATGAAGATGGGATTGAAAACACAGCCTATAATTGTTATAACATAAAGATATAACAGGAGGGATGATAAGGAAAAACAGGGGGCATTTATGGCATAGAAAAATTATTGGGACTTCAATTCAGTGGTACCTTGCCTGCAAGTACAATGGGACCAAGGCTTCCTAGACGTCAGCAAAAGCCTATAGAGAATGACAGAAGAATCCCCATAACTGTTAAACCTTGTCTCTTCTATTATGTATCTAGTAAAACACCATTTCCCAGTTTTAACAAGATGAATAGTGGTAGAACCGGTTCAGGGGACAGAGAACTTGGACCTTCTGAAATACAAGACAGAAACACTACATACCCTCCTTGCCCTGCCTCTCCTGCGTCTCTCCAATTCATGCGCTAGATCCTGCTTTCCCTAGTGTGACTTTTAAGTTCAATGATTTACATTGCAATGGAAGAGACATGGATTTTAAATTTTTAACCATAATTTTCAGCCAGCAACAATGGTCTAAAAGACAGGATGATCCCAAACAGACATCAGAAAGTCTTTATTACTACTACATGTATTATGGGAAAGTAAGGGAGAATATACCTAGAAACATAATTACGTTTAGTGTTAACAATCAAAACAAGAAAAAATTCTACTAAACATAGCTATCTGGCACAAAATGTCTCAAGGTTACGTACTCATTACTCATTATTACCAAAACAAATGAAGAGAGACTCTTTCTGATTTCTTCTGTCCCTAAGCTAAAACCAGAAGTAAAATGGAAAAACATTAGAATTTCTCCCTCCCCACTTTAAAGTTCAAGTGCATGACTACAGGAGAAAAACACACAGGAAGTGAGTGAGAGAGAGAAGGATACTATGATTAGCCATAGATTAACAGAAGTATTAGTTAAGAGATAAACGCATCTAAACCCGAATATTTAAATAGCATTCCAATTATTTAGGTGTTTTTATTTCAGTACCACTGATGCAAACTGAACCCCCCTTAGTGGTCTATGACATTAGTTTTAAACCGTCCTCTTAAGGTGGCTTCTGAACTCCACCTCACAGGCCACGACATCATGACTTGTGAGTATGACTACGAGACAGTGCAAACTCAACCTCTTCAGACATCCTACGTGATGTACTTGTATATAATATAGCTTGCTGCTCCAAAGATTTGTTCTTTTAGTAAATTAGTGTGTTTGTTTATTGCAATATCTATAGACGTCATAGGATCCAGAAATTCACATCTAGATATGACTTTGCAGTCAAGCAGTAATTCTCATCATATTTGGAGGAAAATTAGGATTTTGCTATTATACTAAAAAATAGCTAATTTGGTTAACCAAAAAAACTATCTTTTATATGTGATGAGGCTGAATCTAAAATAATATCAAGCATTGCCAATAAGCTTAGCTAAAATTCCAACGTTCATTTCTTTATCTTTCCCTATAAGATGTGCATATCCGTATCCTCCAAAATTTACCGTGGAAAGTCTTGAACCAAAGATGTGATTAAGCCAGTACCTTTTTAACAAGATAAAGTTCAAACATGGGGTTGGGGTTGAATAGAAGAGTATGAGAGAAAAAGTTCAAAAGAAGAATACTAAAACCGCAGCAAAATAAGGGGGAAAACAGAGGGAGAGAGATAAGAAGGAAAGGGAACTAGAGAGAGGAAGAGAAACAGGCCTCTTATGGTCGAGTAAGCAGTGGATAACATCAAAGATGGATGGATATTATGGGCTTTCTCCTTCTCTGTGTGGTGTGAGGAAAAACCAAAGCAACGCAGCCAAGTTGAGCCAATTGGAGAAGCAGCAGGTGCAGTTGCCCCTTTCAGATAAAATTTAAATTAAAGGAAGAAAAGAAGCCGCTTTTGGCGAATCGTAGACGCCCACATTCATCCACTTGCTCTTTGATTGCTTCTCGTCTCTGTTTCGGTCTAAACCAAAGCCTGAATCCATCCCCTTTCCATGCACCCAAAGATAACCCTAATTATCCCTCCCACCATTTACATGGACCCGATTTCTCCGTCTCTGTCACTCGCTGTGCGCTTCATTGCCAAATATCAGTGCAGTTGCAGTGATTATTGAATAACCCCATTAATTAGCATTCATGTATGAAGCCTCTCACATGCTGTGAAGTGAACCCCACTCTCATGGAGCAATAACCTCCCTGCATCTAGTGTCCTTTTCGGAGGGAAACAGGGCGGAAATTATTATTTTTATCCTATACATTTTAAACTTTTTTCCTTGCCAACTTGTTCACTGTTATTTTCGCTTTTCTGTTTCTACGCCCTTATAAATTACTTTCCTGGTTTATACTTTACGATGGTGGTAAGTATTTAATAAAATTTTTTTTTTTTTTGGTGACAATTTAATAAAAATTTTATCTGACAGGTAAACATTTTATAAATTTAAAGATATTTCCCCTCATGCCTAATGAAGTGCCCCCACACACATGTAAACTCAAAATTTTGGGGTTACAGAGAGAAATCTTCTCTCAAAAGTCCCATATTTTATTTAGTGTAATTACACTACAAATTCAAGGAACGCGTGATTTAAAAAACCAAAGTGGTATATGTTGTTGGACTCAAAGACCAAGGGCTTGTTTCTCTTCTCTTCCTGAAATTTAGGTTTGGTTTTAAAATCTAGGTTTTACATTAAAATTTAGATTTTGTCCAAGCATAAAAATTTTTCTGAAAAGCTATTTTGGTTACAAAATATCGGTTTGAAATCTAGGTTTTCTCTTTCCTACTTTTTCCTCTTTCCTATTTTTTGCCTTCTTTCTCTTTCCTCTTTCTTACTTTTTCTCTCTTTCTCTTTCATCTTTCCTACTTTTTCTCTCTTCTCTTTCCTCTTTTCTACTTTTCATTCTTTCTCTTTCATCTTTCCTACCTACTTTTTTACTTCGGAATCCGTAAAAGCTAATAACTTCCCAAACATAAATCACTTTTCAAAACCTAGATTTTACCTTGGAATCTGTAAAAGCTATTTTCCAAAATCTATTTTCCAAAACCTAGATTTTGTTTCAAAATTTGTAAAAGTTATTTTTAAAATAGATTCCAAACAATCCCTAATATATATTGTATGGTCTTGATAAAAGAAGATTTGACTGTTCAATCCCAGATTTAAGGATAAAAAATGTATTGACCCAATAAAATCTTATTCAAAATATAATTATGTACGGCCACAAGAGGACTGTCCTGTTTAGGCCACTAAAGGAGATATGGGACCTCTGAAAAGTGCAAATTGGAATCCATTATCCAACTTTAGTTTTACTTTTTTAAATCCTTATGCTTTATATGATTATACAATCTAAATTAATTTTAAATCATTCAAATGTAATTCAATCTTTATACATGTTAGGGAGAAAAATATAAATTGGATGTGTATATACATTGGTATTTTATAATAACATGTGAAAATTTATATTGTTATTTTTTTGTCCATCCCTTAAAGTTATCTTTATTTTGGATTTGGTCACATTTGATCCCTCATAGTTCTTCAGTTTAGAATATTGGTCCATAAGATTTAATATAAATTTGGATCATTATACTTTATGAGTGACTAAAACCTATAATTTAAAATTTGAATATTAAAATTAAAATGAGAGTAAAATTGAGATATCTAATTTTATTGTATTAACCATGCTTTCTTGATAATTTTTAAGGATTGACCGGTTGGGACGATTAATTAAAAACAGTTAAATATAAAAAATAACAGCTTTTAAAACAATGCTTTAATTGGTATATTTAAGGCACATTGTTTTACTTCAAAACCTAAATTTTATCAAAATACTCACATTTTTTATATAAAGCTATTTTGGAGATAAAATTTAGGTTTTGAAAAACCTAAATTTAGGCTCATTAATTTTCTTTTTCCATTTTTATTTTCTCTTTCCTACTTATTTTTTTGCCTCGAGTAAAAATCAATAACTTTCTAAACACAATCACATTTTTAAAATATAGTTTTTGCATCAGAATATATAAAAACTATTGTGCTTGTTTGGCAATGCTTAACTTATACCCAAAAACATGTTCAACAGTGTTTTTCCGTAAAACAAGATAATCTCCTTCACATATTTGCCTCGACTTACGTAAAAGTACTTCTCTACCGCGTTGCCAAACGGACACATTATCTTAAAATTGATTCTCCAAAGCATAGATGTTACCTTGAATTTTGTAAAAAATATTCTTTATTGGACTTCCAAATGGGCTCCTAATTGGAGGAAGATACGAGGGAGAGAATGAAAAAATTAAAATTTAAAAATTAATTATTACATAAGTCGAAGTAAATATATGGAGGAGATTATCTCGATTTAGAAAAAAAAATGTTGAACGTGCTTTTGGAGATTATATAAAACACTGTTGATAAGAACAATGCAAGGGTTGTGTTTATTGAGGAATTTAAACTATTTTTTATATACATTTACTATTTTAAAGTATTTTTTAAAATAAATCTATAATCTTAAAATATTTTTTATGTATCCAACATTAAGATATAATGTACTTGAAAAAATACTTCATGATGACTTCACAGAAACTTTAAGATGCGTCTTAACCGTAATAGTGATAATGGTGATTATTTTATATACCTTTCATATTGTGAATTTCAATAAAAAATTCTTTAAAAAAATTAACTGCAAAGATGAGATTTAGTTTATAGTACACCTATAAAACTATATCCCACATTTTGAACTGAACTTAGCAATATGATTTAAATATTGATGGATCTTACCCACAATGAATGGTAAGATTTTTTTATGTGATTATGAATTTTACATTTTACAGTAAATACGGATCCTAACAACACTAATGCTTGTATTGTGTATCACTTAAGAAATCACTCCTTATTCTTAAATACAAAACATAGTTAGTAAATTAGATTAGATTAAAGGGGTTAGTTGAATTAGTTAATATGACATTTTTCTTAAAATATCCTAATCATCTTCTCCAGTTTCCTTCAATTTCCTCCTACTTAATCATTGTTAAGGGAACATCAATTCATATGTTAAAAGACATCAAAGGCTCATGATTTAATAAATCATGGAGCATATTCCTGTTTTTTTTTTGTTTTTTGTAAGAACCCAGTTTGATTGATTCAGATGTATGTGGGGAAGGTTGGCAAAAAAAAAAAAAAAAAGAACATGTAAAAGTGTCGGCACATATACATTCTTATTAAAAGTAACTGTATTCAAAACATCATGAGTACTAAATATGCATATTTCTCTCAGCAGAATTCAATTTTTAACCTATCATGGGTTTGTTTAGCAACACAGTAAATAAGTACTTTTACCATTTACAAAGTAAATGTGTAGAGGAAATTATATCATTTTACAAAAAAATACTATTAAACGTACATTTGATTTTTTTAAACGTGTTGCCAAACAAGTCCAATATCATATAGAGATAAGCCATTTTATTATACCAGACCTAATAGGTCGAAAGATTTTTTTTTGTATAAACCATCCGGTATCCTGGGGTATCCTGCCCGCCCCAGACTAATCCGGACCCCCGCGAGGAGACCTTACGGTGGTAGCGAGGTACCGATGGGACAACCTCTTTAAGATTGCGTTAATTATCGCGGCTATCACTCCCCAGGGTTCGAATCCTCACCCTGAGGAATGCTAATAGTAGCCCTTGCCAACTCTACCAAACGCCCATTAGTAGGGTTGAATGAAAGATTTGAATGATTTGAATGAAAGGAAAAGGGAGCGTAACAAACTTGGGCTGCCGACAAAATGTAAGGTCGCTTTCGGGCGTAACAATGGGGCATGGGGGGCAAGTGGGGACCAATATTTCCCCATGTTTTAATCTGCCACCAACACTACCAACCTTTCTCTGCTCCTGCTGTGCACTAATTCCACACAACCAACCCTTCTTCCATTTCTCGATCAAGGATTAATGTGAGAACTTGCAAGCCAACAAGACACATAAAAGAGAAAGAAAGTTTCTAGAATATCATCCCACCATACCCACCTCATTTCTTTAACTACGATGTCAAACACCGACCTGCCACTGATGAGAACCAATCTTCTCTACCAACATTCTTGTTGGTTGGGGTGGTAACAGTTTCATTTATGTCAGAAATATGATACAAATTGAATTCAGGGAAAGGTACTTAACGGGGGAGATTAAAACATTTAAGCTTTAAACCTTGAAATGTACTAGTCTCAAACCTAAAATGACTTAGAAACACCCTTGGTAACTTAAAACAATCCTTCGCGTGAAACTATGGGAGGAGCACCATATCCTCAAGTAAACAACAGTACATATATACAAGACCAACGGAAGGTCGCTTGCCAACACCAAGGTTGTCCAAGGAAGAGGGCTTCAAGTTTGACTTCCTTATTAGTTTGTTGAGGGTTCGCCAGGTTCTCATTTATTCATTAAAGTCCAAGAAGGCTGTCTTTTCTCATAAGCCCCTGCATCGTCCTTGCCCACTTCCTTCATTGCTTCGCCTACCTCACCCTCCTCTTCAACTCCAATGTTGTTTTCAGCGTTGAATTTCCGCTGTATAAATTACTCATTAATTGAAAATTCCACATACAAGGTAGTGTAATAATGTGCAACCAGCTTTCCACTTCATCCATCCAACGTGGCATACAGAGAGGATTACGTACTGAACACCATCAAACACAGCCATTCAAAAACCGTCTTATGAACTTATTACCTAATACTACAGGGTAATTTTAATTTACGTAGCTGAAATTTGGAATTTCTGATCATCATGAACTTATTGTGATGGAGATAATGGATACTCATTGTAATTTCATTTTCAAAACGAGAGATAGAGGCTATAACAATGTTATCAGAAGCGAAGATTAAAATAGATAAATACAATTTTCCCTTAAAAAATCTACTTAATAATGAGACTGTTTATCTCGGAAGCTATTACATATTGCACCCACATGTCTAGAACTAATAAGTTTAGGTGGTCCTTCGATCATTAAGAACACACACACACACACAATATGGTTGTGGTTGGACTCGTGAAATAATTTGAGAAGGAATCCTAATGCAGCAACCCAATGCACGGGACTAAATATATATTGTGCATCAGGACTGCAAATTTGATACTCTTTTTGATCTTACAATTTGTATACACAACATGGAAACCTGTAATATTTGGATATTAGTTTCCTACGAGTCTTTCGCTTCAACTCCGGAACGCCTGAACCAGTCACTTATAGATCTAGCAAGGATTTTAGTTTCATACAAAGAAAGAGACTTGAGGCCTTGAGCAATAGCATCTGCTGGAGCATAAAAGTCACCCACTTTCCATTTTGGATCCTGATCATCAACAGCAAGCAGAGCCAGTTATGGAACAACAAGGAGGAGGACACGATTACATGAATTCTATGAAATCCATTTGGACAACAAAGTTTGAGTTTGAGGAGCAACTTTTGTTTTCTGAATAAAGAATATCACCGCAATGAAAAATTTTTGTACAGGGAGGAGGGCATGACGGACTTTTACCTGTATGCAGGGTGTGATGTGGTTACCACTTAATTGTACTTTTTCTAGTGTGCCACCCAAAGAATCCACACGGGACCTCAATGTTTCTTCAAGTATATCCGTCTCATCAATTGTGTCAGAACTGAATTTCACCTGGATAGATTAATAGTACTGGTACACATCAAATATCTCATAAATGGCAATGACCTATAAAGCACAAGGCAACATACAAACCAGCAATGTGTGTTCAACATTATATGAACTCTTGAAGCAATCACGGTTCTCGGATGGAGTTGGCTTAAACTCTGATACGCCTTGCGTCACCTGACAGTGTTATAGAGCCTTGCTCATATTGAAACTCCAAATATGTTTATCAATCAAGGTCAAATTGGTTGTCATGAACTCATCAAAGATGGCTGCAGTGTTCTATGAGGGTGTGGACAGTACATAAGAAACGTGTAGGCATTGAAATCAATGGTACAAAGTGAACATGATCTCCAACATCTGCAATTAACGCATTCCTCATTCATTACTGATGGCAACTGATCAACAAATTTAGTCAATGAAGTTAGAACCTCCCACTCAGTTTCCGGTACAATTGATCCAACAGCATCCATCATCGTCTTCCATGCATCCCCTGCATTTATGTCGAGGGTGACCCATACAATTACCAGACATGCACAAGCAAAATACACATGCGCATGCGCATGAGTCAAATTATTACAAAAGATGGGCAACAATTTTGGGTTTAACGCAGTCCTAATCAAGAGGGTTAAATTTTGATACTCAAAGAGGAGTAAGATATAAGCTTCCAAGTTGAGGAATATAAAGCTTACACAATTACACTACACCTATGCAATGCAAACCATTATAAGCAAGTTAATGAGCTACCTGTTGCATTTCTAGCCATTGCATACACAGGAGTTGCTTCCACGGCTGGCATCATCTGAGTGACTACAGGACCCAACTGGAGAACAGTTCAAGCAAACCTTCAGATCACAACTTAGACAAGAAAGTCAACATAAAGTAAAGCCCAATCAGATCAGAAATCTGATTATGAACATTAGATGGCCTTTGCACCACAACAGCAAGAATTCGTTTCTAAAGGTATCATACAAGAATTCTTTGGTAAATTCAGCATTCAGCATAGTGTTAATACCCGCTCAAAGTAAGGAACTGCCTCTGTAGCTGGCCTGTTGTTGTATGAGATTATGACATTAGCCTTCCACAAAAGACATATCTTGTCGTCACACTCCTTGAATAGCTATTAACTCTATAAGTTATTTTTAAATAGATAAAACTTGACAATCTGCCTTATGCTTCCACGAAACAAAACATATGCAGTAGAATATTTATAAAATATTATTGAAGCATGGAAATCATTTTGTGCACAAAAGTAGTTGAAATGTGCGCTTAGTGCTGCAGAAGAGGGGGAACACCTTGGGTATCTTCTCAGAAAAATAGCTTCCAATGAGTAACTGAAGAGGCGCACCATTACTACAGAGATTCAAGACCAAGAACTAAATTATTTTCTTGCCACGGATTCCAATAAGACTGTTGCTCAATAACTCGCTCACTTACCTGTGGCCGACAGAGAAACCGGAAGGTCTCCAAGCTGGACAGGCGATAAATTGGCTTCAGGCAAACCAGAAGTCAGGATTGTATCCAAGCAAGCCTGGAACCTTTCATGTACTTGTTTGGCAGCTTGTGTGTGGTCAAATGTCACATTGTAAGGCACCAAAATAACAAGAAAACCTTCCTTTGCCAGATACACGATTAAATAACTGCAATAAGCAAATTAAACGAAGAAATCACCAAGCCTACGTCAGAACCGTAGCTAGTAATAGCGATGAATCTATGGTATAATGGGGCAAGAGAATATACCTGTAGGTTACTTCAGGAACAGCGCCAATGAAAGCCCCGCCCAAGAATTTGATAATCGCGCGAGGCTTGCCACGAATAAGCGGGGGAGGAATCACCAGACATGAATCGAGCTTTAGAATCTTGTTATTGAATCTGATATTGCTGTCCCTGCCTCTATATGTACTGGAAACCATCTTTGTTGCCGATGCCACCATTTTAGGAATCGGGGCCCGGAAGCGTTGCCACCATTTTAAGTATTTATCCGAAATCCCGTGCTTGTATCTTAATCTTCTGGAACTCGTTAGATGCCTGGTCTTCTTCGAAGAAAATATGCATCTGATATCTGAGCCTGCAACGGAGGAAGAGGAGATGGCTAGCTCCATGACCGTGTGTCTCCACTAGCTAGTTGACTGGTATGAATACGAAGTCCAAAAAATTATATCTTGAAGGTTAAAGAATAGATCTATTTTTCATCATTATGGGCGGGAGTTGATTCCGTAGTTAAGAATTTGCATGGTGGCAAAAAAAAAACGGATTACGAATTTCCATGGGTGTTATATCTTGTATGAGACAGATACGACGTGTTGAAGATATGGCCAGTGGCCACGATTGAGGTCTCTCATCTGCGAGTTCGCTGTTTCATTTTTGAAAAGAAACTTACGTACGGTTGTTTATATCCTTTTCGTGCAGTTTTCTAATCAATACTCGCCATCTGTCATCTGTGTTCTTCTAGTCCAACCCATCGGCTATTTATGCCATGATTGGTATATTGGAATTGAAAGTATCTATATGTAATTAGAATTACTTATAAATTTTTTTTTCTGACTCAGGTATAATGGACATTTCATATATTAATTATGTTTGAACCTTATCTTTATATCTATCTCCAATCCATTTCAATTTCCATCAATCAATTTTCATGTACCAAACAAGTCCTTAGAGTTATTAGATTGAAAATAATCTGGTATAAAATGACACATAGCATATATATACATATATATGATTGAACTAGATAACACCCCCGCCAACCCGCATGTTTATCACAGGTTCAGATTGTCATTTTGACAAAATAGGTTATTCAATATTAAATTTGTCTACCTAGTCTGTGGGTTCAACTGGTGAAGGAATTGGGCTAGTACTCTCACCTAAAGGGAGATGTTTCGATCATGGGGAGTGCCACTTTGTTGTGGCTCCGGTCGCGGCACTTGGGGAGGCATCACCACAGCTTAGTGAAGCTGGATTTACCTACCTGTGTGGCCAGAATTAAAGGGTTTGCTTGATATGCTCTAGTACCCGCATTGACAGACCTAGTGAATCATGAGTTAGGTGCCCTGTCCTTGAATCGTGGTTGAGTCTAACTCCTTTCTTAAAATTTATAGATGAATATTAAATTTGCCTAGGATGCTGGGTAAAAAAATAAAGATGCAATAATCCCATAGTTACCGTGTCAGTCCTTAATTAATCTTTCAAAAACAGAATCTGAATCCACTTGGAATAATTAAAATACGCTGTGCAGTGTTACACTTGTCTAAATTGCCAAAAAAAAAAAGCATTAAAAAATAAAGATGCAGTCACCAAATACAAACGTTGAAAATAAAATAATCCAAACATCTCAAGAAAATCAATTTGCAGTAGTTACAACTTTAAAACAATCAAAATCAATAATTAAAATAAAAATAGGGAAAATACTCTAAATAAGAATGAGTACAAAATCAAATAATCCTTCCAACTCAAATCGAATAGAATAGGAAGCTCGAAAATCAAAATCACATCAATTACTTTAAGATAAAAGTAATATTCAGCATCTATTGACATTTTAAGATTCAAGTTTGAAAGCCTATGTCCTAGGGTGCAATATTATAATTATTATTTTATAAGAATTAAATACAGTCCAATCGTGTTTGGAAAAAAAAGAATAGCGCAGTTGAGCTATGTACTGTGAGAATAATTTTATGAATTTTAAAGTAATTATATGAGAAAAATTATATCTCAACTTACACCAAACAAACATTAAAACAACTGAAAACACATTCTTCAAGGCATTTTTAAAGGCGAAAAAGTAACCAGCATAAATTGAAAGAGTCCAAACTCTTTTGTAGGGATATAATGAATAGCTTACAAATAACATAATTTTGAATATTAACCTATTAAATTTATATCTTATATCAAATATTGATGATATCAACATTCACTTATTAATATTGTCTTTTGCAAAAATGCATTAATTAAATCAAGATAAATTTTTTTTATTATATTTATTTTACAAATTGAAAATCCATAGCTTCCATGATTAAGGGCTTGTTTGAAAACTCTTTTCAAAATAACTTTTACAGATTTCGAGACAAAACCTAGGTTTTGGAGAATAAATTTTGGAAAA
>JANTPZ010144120.1:665-10863 GCA_025593235.1 Vachellia pachyceras | reverse complement strand
TTCTCACTTAACCATATTAAAAACATCTTCCAGCAGAGGTAGTGGTCCGATGCCCATTATACGGCCTCTAGTATCCTCAAAAGAATCATTTAACCTAAGGAGGAAGTCATAGCAACGATCTCGATCAAGAACTCGCTTGTGATAAATGACATCAGCGTTACATGACCATTTAAAAGTCTCGTAAAGATCTAATTTTTGCCATAATTTTCCCAGGGCAGTATAATATTGAGAACAGACCGATTGCCTTGATATAAATCTCGGAGACTCTGTTTGATTTGGAGAATAGCAGCAGTGTTGTCTTGAACAGAGAAGATTTTCCTTGTAGAATCTCAAATCTGTTTGGCGGAAGAAGCAAGAAGATAATTTTCTCCGATCTCTATAGTCATGGAATTGATTAACTATGTCATAACCATATTGTTTTCTGCCTTCCATGTCTTATATTCAGCAGAAGTAACCAACGGTGGATCATTGAGGAGATATTGTTCCTTGTCTTTTCCTCGGATGAACATCAAGAAATTACGGGACCATTGAAGAATTGTTTTCAGTCAATCGATGTACCATCGGAATTTGGAAAAAGGGTTTGGTGCCCCAACCGAAGGAGTTGATTGAGATTCGCCAGAATGACCCACGCTAGATCGAACGGCGTCGCCGCTAGGTGACTGTGACGAGGGGTTGTCACTGTCAACAGCAAAAGCCCGTGACTAGCAATGGAGAGCATCCTTATAGGACATAACGTCAATGAAGGCAACGCTCTGATACCATGAAATAATATGATGCAACTCTTGATCTGCTTTATTGATTGAAGGAGTTGTACATTTATAGAAGGGAGAAACCCTAACTGAATACTGGAATTCCTATATCCTAGGTAACAATAATTGCTATATCCTAGGTAATATAAATTCCTATATCCTAGATAACAATAATTCCTATATCATAGGTAACAATAATTCAAATTTTGAATTAAATAACTGAATACATAATTAATAAATACTGAATTATATATTATGCTAGAAAGCCCAATAAAGTAGGCCTTTTCCAACAAGAGCACTGACAGCTTGTCCTTTTATCCATGAGGAGTTTTTGTGCTCCCTTCACTACAATCCCGGGAAGGAATTGAAGAAGACAGTGGATTGGTAGGTTTTCTTAGATATTTTTAATACTATGATTTTTCATCAGTTACCTACAACCATGATTTTGATGATAGGGCTATGAGGTCATACCGAGTTGATGCCTGGGTAAGGCCAAACATCAAGTGAAAGACCCTGCTTTGATCACACCAAAAGTAAGTGCATGATGCTTGTTTCTTAACATGGGAGCTCCCATAACTAAGTGCATGATGATTATGATTTTGCTAATGACTTACTCTCTTAATAGACTAGTAGGCAACCCAAGTAGTCCAATTTATGTGGTTTATATGTGTTGAGACACATATATAATGTCATCTCTTTAGGAACGACTAAGTTTACTCAAGAGGTATGTAAAGTCCTTTTTCTTATAACGCCAATAACAAAATATTCAATAAAAAAATTATTTGACTAATCAATGTCGAAACCATCATTGAGCGCTAGACCATCAGATGTTCAAACTAAACATAAATAATCGATACATGAATCGGTCAAAATAAGTCAGAGTATGCATGATGAGCCATAATGTGGCAATATATAATAATACAACATAACCCAAACGAAGGAAGCATACTTTTAATGAAAGTAGCTCAAGCTTCCGAAGTCTTCCCTGACGAACTAGCACGGGAACTACCACCTGGAAAAAATGTTAAAGCAACAGGGTGAGACAAACGTCTCAGCAACCAGCAATTACATCTCATTCGGCATACAAGTAAGTGCCCATAAAATGTCAAGTGGGATAGTCACATTTAATATAATAGCATACCAAAATTTCACTTAATCAACTTATATATAAGCATACGTATTTATCAATTTATAACATCATAATCTCATTCTTATATCGTAACAAAGTTACACAAAATCCATGCACAAGATTTATTTCTCTGACCTCCCTTATTTCCTCCCCAGAATTATTTCCTCTGACTGAACCCATGGGCCTGTACTGTCCCGTGCAACTGGTAGTACAAATGTCGAGCTCTCTAATCGAGTGATATGGACAGGCCAAAATCCACAAAGCACAAGATCGGACCATGGGTTCCCCCTATACTATAATAGGGGGGTGTCATTATCCTATCAAATACAATTGGGCCAAAGGACTAACCAGCGTACACCTGGTAGCCCACCACCTTATTTTCTCTTTTTGTACAAGAAAATCACCCCCTTATTTCTAAAATAATCTCCGATCAAATCAACATCCACCATTCCCTCTCATATCATCAAAAATAAATCTATCATGTATCATGATCAATTTTCACAAGTTCTCAAAGCAACATTTGTAATATTATAAAACAATACCATCAATAAATAAATCACCTTTTTATTTCATAATGAAAATAGATCCCACAAGACAGCTTCATTAACAATATAATTTTATTATGAAACTCGAATATTAATGGCACTTTTCATAAAACTAATTATTTAAAATCACTCATAGACATGTTACAAGTATACACAAAGAGAGGAAAGTGATTACCTCTCGCCAAGCAATAAAATATTACCACAATGGTAAATCCTTGCCCAACACCAAGTTTCTATAAACAATCTACAAAAATTAAATACTACTGCACATCAATCTACAACTAATTTGGGTGGTAAAATCATTGATTAAATTATAACCTCTTAATCTATTTAATAATCTAAATCGATTTAAAATTTTAAAATATCTCTAATGTTCTAAATAATTCATTTAAACAATTTTTTGTAAACAAATATATCACTTGAAATTGATTTATAATTTTCTTAGCAAATATATACTTAACTTTATATATATATATATGGATCTACATATTTTAAATCATGTAATAACAAAACTAATAAATTTGTTAATATCAATCTAACCATTTGATCATCAACTATTTAGTCAAAATATCAATATATCAAAAATCATATCTTTTAAAGATAACTAAATTCTTAAAATACTCCAAATATTAAAAAAAATCTAACATCATAGATCATAGTTATAAAAATAAATCTACAATTTTATGGTCTTCTACCAATAAAACTTAAAACTAGATGAAAATATAAATCCCAAAATATTCTTTAATCAACATAATATTACTACCATTAGAAAGAGAAAAATATTTACAACAACTTTCGTGAAGGAAGTTTAATGAAAATAAGTGTTTTACTTACCTAAATAATCTCAGAAGTAGAGCCTTAGCCTGAAAAACACCCCTTTTCAGCTTTCTTTCCTCTCTCCAGCGCCCTCTCTCTCTCCTCTCCCTCACTCTCTCCCCGCGACACTCTCTCTCCCAGTGACACTCTCTCTCTCTCTCTCTCGAATGGGATGTGTGTGTGTGAAGTATGGGTGTGGGGGATCAGAATGTGTAGGGGTATTTATAATACCCCCTCACTCTCTTGCACGCCGAGCTCTATCATTTTCATTTTTTTTAAAAAAAAGCTGCCTCCCATTTCTCTTATAAGTCACGCCAACTCTACCACAAAAGCTGCCTCCTACTTCTGCCATCATGCACCCCAACTCTGCCACACTTTTTTTCCAGCTACCCCTGACGATCAACACCTCCCTTTTACTGCCACACGTTATCTAAAATGTGTGGCATCATCAATCCTATTTTTTTAAAAAAAAACACTGGGTTGTGACAAGGTGCACATATTATTCTTAAATTTTTAAATAAATTTATTCTCATATTGGATTTAGATAATTACATAATGATTTATATCATTTTGATATTAAGATATTTCAGCTTGATGAACCATTTCCGAAGAAGATATTGACTATATACGTGAGTGTTGGTGTCTATATTTTCTTGAACTTATACAAAATTGAGCTGAAATTGTACATTTTTTCTCTTGGACATTATTGAAGCAAATTGTAAAGTACCTTCACTTATATAAATAGTTGTAAATATTTGTATTTTTCAGTTATTGTAAACATTGAGCTGAACATTGTTGTATTTTCAGTAATATATACTTGTAAATGTATTAGCAAAAGCATTAGTGAACATTGAAGCAAATATTTTATGTATATACTTGCAAATATATTAGTACACATTGTAAGTGTAGATTCAATGATGTAAATACTAGTAAATATTTTTTCAGCATGTCCATTACGAAAGGATGGTTGAGCAAAAGCAACCAAATTTTTTTCAAACAAACTTTCTATCAATTGGACTTCCTAAATCATACTTAATATCTACAGTTTAGAAAGTGAAATTTCTAAACCTTACATAATACATTCGATGTATTTTTAAACCGCAGTATTATGTTTAGTTTAGAAAGGCCTCGCTTAAATACAAATTTTCTCTTTCTCAAAACCCTTGTCTTCCTCGACTTTCCCGCAAAAGTACACGTCGTAAAGTGTGGCCATTATGGGTTATAGGGGCTTCAAGTCATTTTCTTAAACTTTGCTAAAGACGCGTGAGGAACTATCACTACTCTGGACTTTTAAATTTCAAATCACCATTATGGGATTTACTATTTTCGATGTACTTTATCCATCATTTTCTCTTCCCACAAATGCCTTCGACAATCCTCCCCAGTCAATTTTATTACCTAATAGCTCTTTGAACTTGTACATTGGACCCATAGTTAATCCCTTCTTTAAAATCAAAAACACCTTCGGCAATAATCGTCTCCTGTAAGTTAATCCCTTCTTTAAAATCAAAGCATCTCTATTGAGTTTGGTATTTTTCTTGAAATCAAAGGACAACATGGATTGGGGCCATTGTGATTTTGGAGCTGTTGATGCTTCCGAAGAAGGTATTATCGGATTGCCAAACATGAGCGAAGTGCCCACATGAAAAAAGAAGACAGCGCTAAAGAATGCTGATACATGATTGATGGTTTTATTTTTTTTATTATATATTAGCTTTTAAAATATAGGTTTTAATTTAATTTTCCACCTTATCTTGTCCAATCGGCATCCACATAAGCATATTTGCAGGTGTTAGTACCACTATGTTTAATAAACGGTGTTAACTTTGGATCTAATCATTTTAAAACTTTACGGACTAATGGTTTTTAATTGACTAAATTTGAGAGACCAAAACTACCTCTTCAAGAACCAAAACCAAAATACCTATAAAGAGAAGCAAAGATGGTGTTAACCCTTTTTGTTCTCAATAGATCAGATTACCGTGTGCCCATCATAATACTGACCAAATACTACGGAATCATTTACACTAATAAATTCTGATATTTTATATAAAATACCAAATTCTTTGATTTTGATGCCACAATTATTTGGGATTTCGCCTTTGAGTTGATCACTAATGGACCAAGCAATTGGTGTACCAAATCATAACAGAGTGCAAGTGTCGCCTAAATTAGTTTTATCGCAACAGGTTGAGCACTTAATTTTTAGAACTAAAACTAATTGTTTTACTTGAATATGAATTCTCTTGTACTTCAAGTTTCTCAGGTTGAAACCAAATTCTTGACTACGTGGGCAAATTCAGTGAAATTATATACTACATCAAACAGGTTGCTTCTATGATAGAAACCTAATTCATCATAACACAGTACTTGTGAGGCTGAAAGTTGCCAGAACCATTGGCATAAACCTATCATAAATCATAAATTCAAACAAAGTCCTCAATGCCTATTATAAACCTTCAACAAGTTCACAGCTAAAACCCAGGGAAGCCTTCGCAAAGTAGAATAGAATAAGCAAAATTTTAGATGTAAAGCAACTTCACTAATCATAAAATTGAATCCAAACCATCTGTTACATGTACTTAGTAGTATCATTCTTTAAAGCTTCAGCGAAATCCTACAAGTACCAACCTATTTACCAGAGATAACCAATTTTGTTACAAAAAAGCTAGCTCACATGGCAAATCAATCTCAAGATTTTGAAACTGGCATAGGTGATTTGCTTGAAACAAGTGCTACAGATGCAGAATCAGAAGACCTCTTGGCAGTTTCGTCAACTTCGGAATTCATTTCACCAAAGCTTCTTTTCTTCAATGTCATGTTAGAATTCAGATTTTCATTTTCTCTCTCTTTTCCTTTCCCTTTCTGATCCTTTCTGTTGTCAAGCTCCTTATTATCAGCTTGGGGTTTATCACATGGGGTAGGAAATAAAGGAGGCTCCTGGCCACTCAATCGACAAAACACTCTTTCAACTGTTTCACTTATCTCTCTTCCCAGGCCATCATTGTCTAAAATTAAATCCCAAACTGATTTAGAGGCTTTCTCAAGTATTGGTGCTCTGCATGAAATGAGTATGGATTTCAGCTAGCCAACAAAATGTGTGTAAATGTCATCATATACTAAATAATACAGTATCCAAGGAAAAAAATGCAATTGACAAGGAATGATCAACATCTTGCCATTCTATAAGTAACACAAGGGCAGCCAAACAAGAAGCCAAAAAACTCTTCTGATCCACAAAACAAGTCCATTTATCCTAACTTTACTTGATCCAAAATATTAAGTCCAGATTGATAATACTAGAACATGTAATGGTTATTCCCAAGTTGCCCTTCTGTATAAATTAATATTACAAGTAACCACTTCATAATTAATGTAGTATTAACTTTTGATAAGGATAGCTGTCGAAAGTATTACCAGTATTTTAAATCTTTAATTATATAACTTTCATTTAACTATCATTTTTGGTTAGTGCGAGATGGTTAAACTGCACCTATATTTGGGCCAGAGGAGTAGCCAGAATCAGGAAATCAAAGACAGCATAAAATTCAAGAACATCAGTAAATGTGCACATATCATACCCTACAGATATGGTAATAATATATATTCTTTTTGGCCAAAATGGTAATAATATAAATGTCTTCTAATGCGTATGGATCTTCATGCGCAGCACTGAAAAGACATCATTTCACTGCAGGCACAAAAAAAATAGTCCTTATGACTCATCATCAAGAGGAGACCATATTCATTGTGGTTGAGAAGGTGAAAGAGTGTGATTATCAGGAAGATAAGCCCAATCTGTTGGAGAAGATTCAACCATCCAACAGCACCCCTAGCTAACTAATTAGGGTTCTTTTTCTCTATCAGTGTTAATTTGAATAATGAGAGTGCTCTAAACCACTTGCTTACATTCACACATATAATGTGTCATGCTCATGTTATGCTTGGTTACTCTCACACATGCGATCACAATATTTTGCAGTCAATTGATGAGGAAGAAAAAAGAAAAGATAGTGAGAAGAAGAAAAACATGGAAAAGAAGCTAAAGCACAAGATCAAAGTGCACCTGTTCAATTATTATAGTCCGGAATGAGAGAGATAGAGGGAGATAGAAAGGAGAAGATGAGAACCAGAGAGATTGAGAGAGGATAGAGAAGAGTAGACAAGAGGGGCAGAGAGGAAAGAGTAACGAGAAGAGAAACAGAGCATCACACTAGTCCTGTAGTCCATATGGGATCCTAACTGCCTCTCATTTCCACTGAACCGATATGATTTCAATGCTAAGTAAAACCTCCTTAGCGAGACACTGAGCACGAGATCCAGACGTGTCAACTAATATGTTGTGAATCCTACTTTCAACAGATACAAAAATCATGGTACAAAATATGTCCAGAATAAGTAAAACCTATCCAAAATTTTGTTAGGTAGAATATTAATACAACTTACTCAAGTTCGTGACGAAGTGCATCAAACAGTTCTCTTTTGGTCTGTTTCTCAGCTCCAGGGGTATTAAGAACTTTACTCTGTTCAGCCATCTTAATAGTAGTACTCTTGAGTTCCTCCTGCCAAAGAAAAGTGAATACATCCCATCATTGATTTAACAATTCATGCATCAAATTTCAATTTTAAAACTTGAGGAACCTTAACCCACTACCATCCTAAAGATCAGGCCAAATTCAACGATACATTCTATCATGCATGTAGACCCCATAAAAGGCATTAAAAACAATAAATGGTTTCTCATCATTTTGACAGAAAAAGGGAGGGGTGAGGCTGAGGAGAACAATCCAAGGCCAACCGAACATTGTGAAACCAAGGAAAATATAGATAAGAAAAAAAAATTACATTAGCTTTGAGTTGATTGATGATCTTCAATCTGAGGGCATCAATTGTACCATCGTTCATCAACATCTCCAACACATCTTCAGGAGTAATCACTGGGGAAGAAGCCATGCCCTTCCCTGAAATTAATAATTAATAAATTATTAACTAAATATGTTTCGAAATTCACCAGGAAGAAAAACAGAAACAACAACAAAAGCTGAAGCCCCAAATCAAACACCATAAACTGTGAGGGAGAGTGATGAAGAAGGCAACAACCACAGTGGAAGAAGAGGAGAGTGATGTACGGAGATGAAGGAGAAAGATGGAGACCCCACGAGAACGGCGATAAAGCGGGCCAAGCAGGGGCTTTATGAGATCGGCGGTGTGAGTATGAGATGAGTGACGGAGGGCTTGTTAGCGAAGATCAACCCAGAAATAGGATAAAAAAAACAGTTTTTTGGTTGAAAAAAAAAACTAAAAGCAATTCACTTGAAAAAAACGCATTCATCTAAATTTATTATATTATAATTATTATATAATACTATATTATATAAACTTTCAAAACATAATCTTCTTCCAATACTAACGTAAATAAATTCTTAATCCTTCAAACTCATTTATAAATATCTTTAAAATTCCAATTGTGATGATGAATGTCAAAATGCAACTGGAAAAGTGCATAACCTTGTACCTAAAATGCAGTTATGACTGATATCCATTGCATTAATAACTTAGAAAACTAATGGCCGATGGGTATTAGGTCTAATGGAAGAAGCTAATCACTCACAATTGTAGTCTAATTTACGTATATTGCTTTATAATATTCATTTTGCTTATATAGAAGTGTTCATGTTTAATTATGAAAGAAAGGTCCGTTCAATTTTTTTCCATCAATCCGTTCAATGAACATATATAGGTTGTTTTACTGTTCATCATCTTGGAAAGAGCTGTCAATTCAACAATGTGCCCGTTGTTAGATATGATTAGTTTTGATGATGTCAAATAAGAGCAAAATGTTTTTACAATGCAAAAAGTTTTCACAATAAATATTTACCATGCATAATGATTTTACAATGCATATTGGTTAATCAATATTTGTGCATTCCTTTAATTGGAGGATGATGTGGTTTTGAATGTATCTTGGATGTTAAAATGTTTCAAATAGATGTTTTATTATCATACATTGAGTTACCATTCATCTAAGCTTCATTTGGATGTTCAAATCTGATTCTGGAAGTTAATAGTCGAGTATGATGAGTTTTTGGGGTTTCCTATGTATGGCATTACTTAAAGCAAAACTAGAGTATACACTTGAAGTATTGAATTTTGGAGTCAACACTCGAGTATTGGGTCACAAAACTCGAGTATTAGCTTTCTGGTACTCAACACACGAGTATTGGGGTCACAAAACTCGAGTATTAGCTTTCTGGGAGTCAACACTTGAGTATTGGGGTCACAAAACTCGAGTATTGGCCTCTGGGAAGTCGATACTCGAGTACTGGATAGTCAACACTCGAGTATTGGCCTCCTCTGTTTTCTGTCAGCTCGATATATGTTTGGTATTTTGGCCATATCTCCCAAAATACAAGTCCGATTGATGTGAAACTAATTTCATATGAAACTAGACTCACAATGCGGTTCATAGACACCAAAACCAACATCAAATGATTTCAAATGAAAGAGATATAATTTTCTAAAGTTGGTGGTCGAATTGAGCGCCTTATCTCTGACCTTTTCCTATTGTATCCATCATAACTTTCTTTGTGTAACAGATTTGCAACTGATTCTTGTTTCATGTGAAAATAGACCTGCAGGGCTTTCCATTGATATATTATAATCAAGGTTTGAAGTTGAATTGAGAGAGTTATGACTGTTGCAAGATGAGCTATGTGCTGTGACCTAATGCAAGTTCAAATGATGAAACAAACTCGAGTTGTGTTTTCTAAAACTCGAGTATTGGTGTTAGAATGTGTTATGAAAGAATACTTTCATGTGAAACTCGAGTATTGGTGTTGAAGCATTGACAACACTCGAGTATTGTGTTGTAATACTCGAGTATCGTGACTTGTTTTCAAAAGAATACTCAACACTCGAAGCATAATACTCGAGTTACAGATGGAAGTATTGGTAACACT
>JANTPZ010144117.1:0-17987 GCA_025593235.1 Vachellia pachyceras | reverse complement strand
AATTCCTTTGATTGATGCATGACTTGTTTTAAACTTTATGGTGATGAAAGTGTGGATGTGTGCATGTTCATGCTATGGCCATATGCATTTATGTGTTTCATGTTACACTTTTATTAATCCACATTCATTTAGAAAGTTGTCATGCATTTTTATGAAAGTATGTTAGATAGTTTTGCTACTGGGATTTCCAAAAATCTCATTCTCCCCCACTAACCATTTTTAGGTAGAAGCACATCAAAGGGTAAGGAGGAAATCCATGATGCTTGAAGTAAAAATGTGCACATGTATTTGAATGTAAATTATGTTGTAAACTTTACATTATATTGTTGAGATTTGTAAAGTGGCATGTAATATATGATGGACTCATGATAACTAGTATATGCTTTAAGAATGCCTAATTACATAGGTTAATATGGTTAAGAAAAGTTTAGAAATCATTAGGTTGAATTATGAAGTTAAGAAGTGGAAAAATTTGGCTAAATGTTAAGTGAGAAGTTGGTTAAACCCCCAACTTTGGCATAACGTGAAACAAGGCAAATGAACTCCAAATGAGTTGAAATTTTATGGAAAAATAGTTCACATTACAAGTTTTAAAACAAGCCAAAGACCACTATTGGAGTTTTGTACAGACAGTTATGACTGTCCAAAGTTTGCGAAAAATTACAGAAAAACCTGGGAAAATGGAAAATTACCATATGAACAGTACATCTTTGCGAAGTAATCTGTACCAACTGGACAAGTTTCTGTACAAATGAGTATTTATCCCTCATAAAGGAATTTGTAAGCTTCAGATAGAAGTTGGAACCACTCAATTTTGATTTTTCTAGAATTAGTTATGAATTTTCAAAGTTGGCCCGAAAACTGTGAATAGTACTTTCTTAAAAATGAAAGTTTTCAATTTGGTCCCTTTTGACAATGTGAGTTGTTTAAGGCCATTAATTGGTTCCAAATCATCATAATGGAATCTAAGAGGGATGAACAACAAAGTTTTATAATCTGTGGTGTAGTCGGATCACCAGGCATTTATGCCATAGCTAACTCTCATCAGCTTGACTAATCAAACAAGAGTTTGTAAAATTCTTTTCCAAGTTAATAGTGTAGCAGTTACTGTCCCTAGGAGCTTGGAGTTGAATGTTTAGCTTTTCTTTATCAATGAGGATATCTCTCTTGTTAAAGATTACCTGAGAGTTAAAGATTACCCAATTGTCTTTATCGGCACTCTGACTCACACTAAGAAGATTGTGACAGAGTCCTTCCACATGATACACATCTTTGATCAGAGCCCCATTTACGTTTGCAACTTCACCAATTCCAACTATTCTTCCAGATTGATTTCCTCCAAAGCTTACCTTCCTCCATCCTTGGCCTTTAAGCTATCAAATTTGCTTTTGTCACCTGTCATGTGTCTTGAGCATCCACATTCAATATACCATTTGCTTGCTTTGGATACTCGAAGACAAACCTGCAAGGAATTTATTTGATGGTTTTAGGTACCCAAGTTTTGTTGGGTCCTCTCAGGTTAGTGTTAGAGACTTTTAGAATATTTGTTCCTTTTAGTACCCACTTATAAGTACCTATCACTTTATTCCTTTTAAAATAACATGAAGAAGTTTTATGTTCCTTTCTGTTGCAGTAATTGCAGAAGGCAAAAGGTTCAAAAGCATGCACGGATTTTTGAAAGTACTTCAAATATCTTCTGTTGCCATCCTTTTTCTTTCCCTCTTTGAAATCACTTTGAGGATTATATCCTATACCGCTTCTATCATTTATAACTCTTCAACATTTCAAAATAACTTGCAGCATTTCACTGCCTCGAGTAAATTTCTCAAGAGTTTTGGATAATCGTTCATTTTCCATTTTCAAAACATCACAGTTTGAACAAGCTTTGGCAATAGCTGGTTTTTCAATAGGTTTCTCAAGTCCTTTAACCCTTTTTCTCAGAAAGGATAAGTCCTTTGCAAACTTTAATAATTCAATATGTATTTCATCATATTCAGCATGCAATTCATCATAACTGAGTTCAACAAATACCTCTTCTATGTCTAATTCTTCCTCCTAAGCCACTAGACAGAGGTTGGCTTCCTCCTCAGCTTCACTCTCTTCTTCATCTGAGCTGTCACCCCAGATGCCTGACACATACTCCTTCTTCTTCTTGAAGAATTTTGGTTTCTTCTTCTCCTTTTCTTTATTTTGAGCTGCAAGCTGTGGATAATATGCTCTAATGTGTCCAGGCTTGTTGCACTCATAGCATACAATTCTGCTTGATCCTCCTTTTTGTGTTCTTTAGAAATTTTGATCTTTTCTGTGTCTGAATTTCCTGACGACTATTGCTAATTCTTCATCTTCCTCATCCTTTGTTTCTGACTCCTTTTCTTTTTCTTTGATGGTTTTGAGAGCCAGCCCCTTCGTTTTCTTTTCTTCAATATTGGATAGCTCTTTTTTTAACTTATGCTTGAGCAGTGAAACATTGGGCTCGATGCTCGAGCATTGGGTAACAGTGCTCGAGCATTGGCACTGCTTCCAGTCAATGCCGGTGGCATTTACTCGTAGCATAACACAAAAGTCTTCAATACTCCAATACTGAAATATAGTGCTCTAGCATTGGATTATAGTCCCTTCACAGCTCTCATGAAAAATCCTCAACACTCGAGCACTGAGTTTTAGTGCTCGAGCATTGGCTCTGCTTTCAGTCATTTCTTGAAGTATTGACTAATAGCACTAGCAAAAACCTCAACACTCGAGCACTATATTCTAATGCTCGAGCATTGGCTGTGCTTTTAGCCAATGCTTGAAGTATTATATGATAGCTGTAATATCCAGAATTTCAGTAACTGAAATAAAGGTCAAATTGATAAATTATGCAATAAATTAAGGCCCATAGATAGGAGTACAGAAAAAGAGAATGTCAATAGATAAGAGAGATTATAATTGACTAAGTCCTAACGTTTTAGAATTTCAAAGTATAATGATCAAGGGCAAGATGGTCTTTTTAAATAAATAGACCAAGGACATAAATGTCAATTGGACCTAAAGACCATGGGTACAATGGTCTTTATGTATGAAAGATTAAGGGCAGTTATGGAATTTTTGGAAAGAGTAGTAAAAAGTAAGGGCACTTTGGTAATTTGACCAAAAGTCAACTAAAAGTCAAAGTGAACTAAAAATTCAAAGTTGACTAAAATATCAGGAAAATTTATAGATGTCCGAAAGATAGAACATGACTCATGGATCCGAACAGTGTGTCACGGATTTTTGAGATTCGGCCTAAATTTTTATTTATAGACTTTTAAAGATTTAAGGGCCGAAAAATAATTGTTTAAGGTATTGAAGGATGTTAATCCGCTGAGTTCAGAATATGGAAAGTGAAGATGAATTTTATAGTAATTAATAAAATTGCTATCCAGTATCCGGTAAAGGCGTTTCCCCGAATCGAAAGGAAAAAAATCGAAAACCCAGGAAAAAGGATTTTCTTAGAAAATTAATTACAGAAAATCCGGGAAGCAATTTGAGGAACGGAGAAAGGCTGGAGTATCAGTAAAAATAATTTTTAATGCCCTAAAGTCAAATTGCGTATCGGAAGCACGCTTTACGATGTTTCGTCTGGAGTAAGGAACCCTATAAAATTCAAAGCATTTCCAGGGGCATTTTTGGAATAAAGGTATCGCAATATGCATGAGAAAAATGAGGAGATGAAATGAGGAAGAAAATATCTCTAGAAAACTAGAAAAAGGATTTACCAGAGAAAAGTTACTTTTACCGGGGGTAAATTGTAACTAAAGCAAGTAACTAGATAATAACTAATTCCATTAGCCTAACTAAGCCATTAATGGCCAAGTACATCTCATTAATGTTGCTTTATGAGAGCCACAAGAAAGTTGACAAGTGGCAAGATCTTATGCTTTAAGATTAAAACTTGGTGACAAAGAAATCATCTTAGCCATTAGATCTAAACTTAGTGATTAAGTTTTAATCTCAACCCTTCAAGCATTTACAAGGGAATTTATTAAAACAACATTTCCTTCTCTTCCCATTCCATTTGGCCAGCCATTCTCCCTCCCTCCAAGCCAAGAAAGTGACACAATTTGAGCAAGGAAGAAGAAGAAGAAGAAAGAAAGAAAAGCTTCCATATTCAGTATTAAGCTCAAGCAACCAACACTTTGCATTTCCCTATACCTTGCAAATTCTACTACCTTTCTCTTGGATTATTTTCTTGAACAAAGCCCTCTTTTTGAAGATGAAAAGTTAGGGTTTCAAGACATGAAAATGGAAAGGAGAAGGTTTTAGAGGTAGTAAATGGTTGCAAGTTCTTCTTAAAGTAGTAAAGAGTAGTTTGATGTATGTTGTTGGTTGTTTTGTGGTTGTAGAAATTTTTGAACCTTCCACTTTAGGATTGATGGGGAAGAGTTGTGTTTGAGTTATATATTGAATGGAAAGTGGTTTGGAAGCAAGAATACACAAGCATACATGAACAAAGTTTGAAATCTCCCAAAACCCTTTTTGTTCTATTTTTTGGAAAAAATCAAAAGAACTAGAGGGAGTGGGATTTTGAGGATTTTAATGCTTCCAATAGCTTTAGAAGGCAAATTTGTGCAGGGTAAAAGTAAGAAAAGGATTTTGGAAGCATTGGAAGTCAAAAGAACAAATTTCAAAGTTTTAAGGGTCTTTAAAGGGCAATAAGAGTTCTATTGCGTTTTTGTAAGTTTTCTTGCATTGTGATAGAGGGAAACTTATGAATGTATTATCACATGATGTTTAGGAAGTTAAGGACCCAAATAACTCATTAGGAAAGTAAGCAAAAAGGATTTAAGTTTCAAGGGAATTAAAGAGACAAGGTAGCAAGACTTCTAACTTCTTCTAAACTTTTTATGAACTTGTTGTGAATGGTGCATTATTCTATAATGTATGAACTTGTTGTTATGTGTATGATATGTGACTTTGATTGCTATGGCCATATGCATGATAATTTAATGTTGGAACACGTCATATGTACCTTGATCATACACACATCTTGAAAGGCATTACATGCACATTCACATGTTTTGTTAGTTAGTTTTGCCATTGGGATTTACATAAATCTAATTATTCCCCCAACTAACCATGTAGGTGCAAGCTCAAGCAGGGGAAATGAAAAAGTTATTGGTGAATGAAGATGATGTTATTACCCTTGGAATTCTATGTGAATTGTTGGAACTTTATTTACAAGTTGTTGTGGTTTTGTAAACTTTAAACCTCTACATGATTAGTAAGTGGATATATGATAATGCATACATGAATATGGGCTAAAATGCTAAGGAATTCTAAGGAAGTAATTATGCATTGCAAGAGGTTGAGTTTTAACCAAAAAGAGGTTTTCGTAAATTTTTAAGAAAAGCTATGTTTTCAAGAAGAGGGTTCCAACAACCTCAGAAACTGATCTGTATTGAGAGATGATGAAAAATAGTAAATGGACATGTTAAGTAGACATGTTAAGCTTTAAAATGAGTCCAAGATCACTGGATTTGGATATTTGTGCAAAGAGTTATGCTTGCCCAAAGTTGAGAGATTAATCTGGAAAAATAAAAAGTTACCAATTGAACAGTACATTTTTATGCAATTTAATGTATCAATTGGGCAAAGATCTAAACTAGTGTGTATTTTTCCATTGAAGATTACTTTCTAAGCTTGAAATAGAAATTGGAACCACTTGATTTCGATTTTTCTAGAATTAGATATGGTTTTTCAAAGTTGAGTCAGAAATCTAGAAATTAACCAAGTGAATAGTAACTCGTTTTGAAATTTTAAATTTCACTTCTTTAGTCAATTTAAGTTATTTAAGGCCCAAGAGTGCTTCAAGAATGATCTATTATGGAGTTTAAAGAGGAAAATAAAAAGGTGTCACAACAGCACTGGTGAGAAACCTCAACACTCGAGCACTGTGTCCTAATGCTTGAGTATTGGCTATGCTTTCAGTATATACTTAAACTACAGTATGAGAGGAAGCCAGTGGACCAGAAAGACTACGGGTAAGTTAGTCCTAAGGCTTTGAAATTTCTAAATATATAAGCCATGGACATAAATGTCATTAAGTATAAAGACTAAGGGCAATATGGTCATTAGATAAAAAGGGCCAAACCAGTAGTCAAAAGTCAAGTTAGAGCCCAGGGATAGAAAGCACGGCAAAAGATGATGATGATGATGATGATGATGGGCTGGAAAACCCAAAGTCAGACCTGGTTCAGCGGGAGAAATTTTATAAGAACTCCGCAGTTAAGCGTGCTCGCCCTGGAGTAGTGTAAGGATGGGTGATCTTCTGAGAATGACCCAGATGTCATTACACGAAAAGATTAAGGGCATAAAAGTCAAGGGCAATCTTGGTATTTTGAAAAGTTAGAAAAAGTAAGGATAATTTGGTAAATAAGAGAAAGTGCAAGGGCATTATGGTCATTTGATAAAGTCAAAGTCAAAAAGTCAACCATTGACCAAAATATCAGAAAAATTCACAGATGCTCAAAAGATAGAGCAGAACTCATTGATTAACTTAGATCCGACAGATTATCAAAATTCGGCCTAGATCTCTGTCTAGAGAATTTTGAAGGTAAATCGGCCGAAAATAATTATTTGAGGTATCAGGAGACTCCAATCAGTTGAGTTTAGATCATAGAAAAATAAAGTGAATTTTTGTAGGATTTTATAAAATTATTGCCCGATATACGATAAAAGCGAATTCTCAGATTGAAAGGAAAAAGACAAAAAAACCCCAAAAATATAATTGTCTTTAAAAATTAATTTTAGACAATATGGAGGGCAATTTGGGAAAAGGGCTAGAGTGTCAGTAGAAATTATAGTAATTTTTAAGGCCCTAAAAATATTTTGCCTTCCGATTGCACGTTTTTCAGGGGTTTTGACAGGATAAAATAACCCTGTTGAATTTGGACGTTTTTCAGGGGTATTTTTGGGTTAAATATTTCGCCATATGAGCAAGTGAAATATGGAGATTAAAAGAGGAATAAATCATCTTCAGAAAAGTAGAGAAAAATTTACCATAATAAAATTATGTTTACCGGTAAAAAGTGTAATCAGTAGAAGTAACCGAACGGTAACTGGTTTGGTTAGTGTAACCAAACCTCAAACCAGATTTTTTTACCCCATGTGCACCCAATAATGACAACTTTATGAGAGCCAATAGGAAGAAAGCATATGGTTGTGTGTTGGTTCAATTATGACCATTAGATTAAGCTTACAAGTTAAGATTAAATATACATCTTTCATGGAAATAGTGAAGGGATTTAATTAAGTAAAATTTTCCTCTTCCTCCTCCCTCATTTACACGAAATCTGGACAGCAAAGAGAAGCCAAGGAGACGCCATTTTTGGGAGCATGAAGAAGAAAAAAGTTTCAAGAATTCACAAGGTAAGAAACCACTGCTAAGTAAACCGCTGCAAAATACCATTACCTAAACCGCTGCTAATTTAAACCGCTACAAAATTCCATGATCTAAACTACTGCTAATACAAGCCAGACACCCTTGAAATACCTCTTCCCCCTTTCATCACCCTCGCTGCCACTTCTCTCTTTTCTGATCGTTTGCTTTTTGTGGTTTTTCCTATTGAATCAGTTCACTTTTGTTATTTTGTTTATATATTTTTTAGTTTTTTATTGTTTGTACATATCATATAATTTTTGTTTTCAAGTATTTATTTTTTATCTCACTTTATTTTTCTTTTTCGTATTTCATGTTATCACTTTATTTTGTGATATTTTATTTAAGTTGTAGTTATTTTTTGTACATTTTATTTTTTAAAAAAACTCATATTGTATATGTTGAGTAGCTAGTAGTAATTTATAAAGTATAAATTTTTTTTACTTATCTCAGGTAAAAAATTAAACAAATTATATATTATCGTGTTTTCTATTTTAAATTTAATTTATTAATGAATTGTTTTTAATATTTTCACACTATATGGTAGGGTTCTGCAACTGCTACAAAATTCGAGTTTTTTAATTCTCACTATAAATTATAGCAGTTTTATAATTGCTACAAATTTTTGGAGGGAAAATTGTCCACTCCTCAAAATAAATGGCTGGAATTTGCATTTTAAACCCGCTACAAATTTCTGGAGGGAAAATTTTTCACTCCTAAAAAAGGCGGGAATTTCCATATTTATTTTGTGCTTGTTTGGGAACTCATTTTCCCCAACGGTGCACGCAAGCCAAGGTAAAACCATTTCAAAATATGTAAAAACCATCTCGAAATCTATAAAACCACCTCGGAAGCCGTAACACCTTTCTTCCAACGGATTGCCCAAACACACACTTTAGTAGCAGTTATTTAATCGCTGTAAATGTCAAACTCAACAGCCATGTTTCGTTAATTTAATAGCGGTTTTGTGTCCGCTACAAATGCAATAGTGTTTCATGCTGTGCACTGTGATTTTGTGAAGCCGTTGCTAAACCTGTTGCTACGCTAAGTTTTGTTGCGGTTTTGTAAATCGTTAGAACATGTATTTGTAGCGGTTAAAACCGCTACAAATACATAAAATAACCACTACTAATATTTTCACAGTATATGGTAGCGGTTATGCAACTGCTACAAAATTCGAGTTTTTTTTTAATTCTCACTATAAATTATTGCAATTTTATAATTGTTACAAATTTTTGGAGGGAAAATTGTCCACTCCTCAAAATAAATGGCTGGAATTTGCATTTTAAAACCGCTACAAATTTCTGGAGGGAAAATTTTTCACTCCTAAAAAAGGCGGGAATTTCCATATTTATTTTGTGCTTGTTTGGGAACTCATTTTCCCTAACGGTGCACGCAAGCCAAGGTAAAACCATTTCGAAATATGTAAAAACCATCTCAAAATCTATAAAACCACCTCAGAAGCCGTAACACCTTTCTTTTAACGGATTGCCCAAACACACACTTTAGTAGTAGTTCTTTAATCGCTGTAAATGTCAAACTCAACAGCCACGTTTCGTTAATTTAATAGCGGTTTTGTGTCCGCTACAAATGCAATAGCGTTTCATGTCGTGCACTGTGATTTTGTGAAACCGTTGCTAAACCTGTTGCTAGAACATGTATTTGTAGCGGTTAAAATCGCTACAAATACATAAAATAACCACTACTAATACGACATTTTTTGTAGTGCCTATTTAGTCCAATCTCATGATTTGGGGTTATGAAAATTCGAAACCCTATTTTATCCTTTTACAATTTTAAAGGTCTTTTTCTAGGATTTTCCTTTTTTAATTTGCATAAAAAGTTATGATCACTTAATATTTTAAATAGTTATAATATAATACATGATCATTTATAATTAGTGTAATCAAGGCTTAGTGTAATCAGGGCTGCTCAACAGATAGATTGAGCCAAACCAAATTTCTCTAACGCTTCGTGAGAGAGGCTATTTTGAGCATCCAGTGATCCGATTTGGTCCAAATGAACATGAGGTTGTGCTAGACTAGACTTCATCCATATGGCTCGTGAGTTGGTATAAGCAGTCCAATACCTCTATGAGAAGTCAATAATAAAATATGATGAACACAATTACGATGATAAGAATACACTTATAAAAAAAAAAGATAATCTCAAAACAGTAAATTTCAATATTAAATCAATAAGAATATCAAACAATATGAAATAAAAACATAATCTAAATTACATAATATTTTGCATGTCTAGTTCGACAATCAGTGGCACAAACAGTAAATTTCAACCCAAGCCGCAACAAGTGGTCAAAACCATGTCTAGTCTGAGCAATCAATTTAAACCAGTCTATTCTAATTTCATTATATTACAACATATTTTGCATCAAACCAAACCACCTTAGGTTTGGGTTCAGCCGGATAATTGAATTTTGAATGCCTTAAAAATCTCATGGAAGAATTGGGGATAAGTCCCCATTGAAAATTAACCGTAGAATGGAACATTTCAAATTATGCAGCCGGCTTTTCATATTATGTAACTGAGTTTCTGCATTATAAAACCGATATTTCCTATATGCACTGATTTTCAACAAAGGTTCAATGATATATCACATTCTCTAATTAAATTTCTCAATCGAAAAATTTATCACAATTCTCCCAAATATAATTTATAATCTGATAAAAGAATAAAAATAAAAGTATAATTTGAAATGGATGGGCTTTTGGTGGGGGCGTCCAAACTGAAAACGGCGCAAAAGATCGGTCAGGTCTCAAACTCACGCCCTTTTATTTATATGGAACGCATCCCCTTTAATAATGCAAGTACGCCGAAGCTATGCGCTTTGGAGCCTTCTGATTCTGATCCCCCATTCGTTCGTTCGTTCGTTGTTATCATTCTTTTGTCCCAATAGTTTTAGCGAAATTGCAACTTTGAACTTTAATTCGATGCAACTCAGTCCCTATGGATTTAACTTGTTTATAACATAGTCCCTAAACTTTGACTCACTGCAACTCAAGCCATGTAGTTTTAACCATTGGGAATTGAGTTGCAGTAAGTTGAATTTCAGAGACTGAGTTACAACATAGTTAAGATTATAGGGACTAAGTTAAAATCAAGAGACTCAAACCGTTTGCAAATTTTCTATTTTGTTGTATCATGAACCTTTTTTTAGATCTTGCACATATTCATATACAAATTTATTTCAAAGATTTCTTTCCGAAAATTAGAAGGTCATTGTAAATCTGGGCAGACAAATTGTTGAATTCCTACAGATAAAATATTATTTATTTGAAGATGTTCGGGTCAAGTTCTTGAAACAGGTAAAACTATGTGCATGTTCATTTCGAATATTAATTAGGTATAGGAAGTTATGAAACAACTTTAATCAATTGAGATTTAACATGGAAAGAAGTGTCAAATTTTTTAGAATAGGAAATATAATTACAAGACACTCACTTGTACTTTAATCTCTTTTTACTTTTAAACTTATTTTTTAATTAAAATTCACCAAATTGCTTTTTTTATTTCTCCTCCACCATCCTAGAAAAAAATATCTTTTAAACTCATCAATATCTCCATACTAATCCGGATAGAGGTATGACTAGAACTATCAAGGTTGGTGCCCCTGACTTTAAGGGTGCTGCATTCTCAAGTCTCGAACCCGAGGATCGTAATTAAACTAGACAGTCTTAGCCAGCTGATCCATCTGTGAAAGTTTTTCGTCTATTTTTTTTTGGTTAAACTCAAATATCAAGGTTATTTTTATTCCACCATGAATTTATTTTTATTTCACTATATATTTGTAATCTTAAAGCTCTTTTCTTTCCCTTGCTTTCCGGTCTCACCCCCCAATAATCTCAATTCTAGCGTTTTGACATTTAGCTTTACACTTATCACCAGAGAACTTTTCCTCTTGACTTCATATGCTCTTTGTTTTTTTTAAAAAAATTGTTATATTATTTAAATTTAATTTGCTTTTTGTGGGCCTAATACATTTTTGTCAGCCCTGGCAGTGCAACTGCAACGGGCACAAAACAAAAACAAGTCCCAAAGAGAAGAAAAAAGTGGCAGCAAAATCAATGAAGAAAAGAGCTTGTAATAAAACAGCACATTTTACCAAATATTAAATTAAATTAAATAAAGTGACTTGCATTATTTTTTTTCCAGATACGGCAATAATTTAAAGAGCTAAAAGATACACGCCTTTAAAAGTACCACGTCCTCCTACACCTCACATATCCATCTATGGCTCTGGGCCCTGTCTAGTCAGAAATAGCTGAAGCACGTGACTGATCACAAACAATACAGTCTTTAAATATAAAAATACAAAAGATTAATAATACTATTAAATTTCCTTAGTAGGGTTAATAAATAGTTTGTTTACAACTCAGATCTAAATTTAAATTTTGTTATCAGCGTAAGAACTTTGTTATTGGACTTATTTGGAATAATGTTTTCAAAATTCAAACGTAAATTTAATGGTGTCTTTTCACAAAACGAGATAATCTCCTTCACATATTTATCTTGGCTTGCGTATTTTTCTACCGCGTTCCCAAACGGGCCATTGGCATTTTGGGTGATATGTAATTACTTTTACAAGAATTTTTTGATAGTAAGATATACCCAAGGCTTGTTTGACATTTTATTTGGAAAGGTTAAAAGACTGTTCGACAGTGTTTTTCATATAACGAGATAATCCCATCCACATATTTACCTCTACTTACATAAAAACACTTCTCTGCCCCATTCCCAAACGAACCTCTAACTCAATTCATCTAATTCTTGATACAATCAAATATTATGTATGTTTGGGAATTCGTTGGGAGTGATTTTATACAAGCAAATGTAAGTATGTGAGATGATGTTTGTTTTGGTTTGTGTGTAACGTGATTTCAACGTGCTTCCCAAACAAACATATTATTAAATTTTATTTCACCCTCTTTTTATTTGTTTGGAAAATCCCTAAAAACACTTTCATCTAAGTAGAGACAAAATTCATCTTACAGTAACTCAAATTCTGTAAAATTACTTTTAAGTAAATTTAATTGAAATATGGGAATTAGTAATTTAAGTAAATTCAAAACCTTTCTTCACTTGTAAATTTAATTGAAATATGGGAATTAGTAATTCTCGTTGTTGCATTATGGCTGGTTAAATTGAGAGGCAGGCTTGACTAAGCAAGCACATTTTTTTTTATTTGTTTTTATAATATAAAGGACAGATGAGGATGATTGAATATAGTTTGATACTTGAGTATAAAAACTCATTTGTTTCTATTTCATTGTGTCATATGCTTCTCTCTTGAATTTCAAGTGCATAATTTATGTGAAGTTGTAGTTTATTATTTTGATTTCTAGAGAGTAGAAGGCTTTTAATTAAATTTAAATTGTACAATTTATAAGTTTATTCGAATTTATAGATTTTTAGTATTTTAAGTCAAAATTAATACTTTTCACAAGATAATCAGCCCGTTGAATCAATATGTATTAGGGCCTAATATAACATCTTCTAGGCCCACTGTAATTCTGATATTGCTCAAATCTCGAACTCATACTTCATACCAGAATGTTTACATTGGGTGCACCTAATGTTTCATCAAATTTAAATAACTGAAATTAAATCTAGAAGGGTCAGATTTTAGTTTTTAAAAATAATTATTGTAATTGTTTGGAAAATTTGACTTTTGTACTGACTTTTTTTTATTTAAAATCAACATTTGAAAAATAACATGAGGACCTTCTAGATCAAATCTAAATGTTCCATATCTAATAAGTCTGAGTTTTCATTAAAAATGATAAGCACACAATGTGGACCATATTATTATGAAGCTAACAAACGTTGATTCATATGGTAAGGAGGTATCTTATAACATATAAGTTTGAGAGTTTAAACCTCGTTGCTAATGTGATGACCTAGGTAATGAATAATCTGTACGTATTTTTATAATCACTCGAGAGCTCGAAAGCATGCTTTGATTTTAGTGAGTCCTTAGACACAACTCATCTAATTTTTTTTGTTAAAAAAGGGAAAAAAACCCATAGCAGCATGAAAAATGGAAATGACCATGACGTACTTCTTAGAAAGTCTCACATAATACAAATGAATTTCAGTACAGCAAATGATAACACATTCATGTTAGTTACTATTATGATTTCTTGTAATTACATTTGTTAGAATTTTATAGTAACTCTCAAACTCACGCTCTTTTTTGTTGATAAGAAACTGAATTTCATTACCTCAACATAAGGCACAGCATCAAAACTACAAACCAGTCTAACCTTCATCAACCTGCGCCATTTGAGTAAGAGGAGGAAAGTGATCAAACACAGAAATTTTCATCTATGGTCAACCTATCAACTATGGGTCTCTTTTAACAATGGATCTGTTTGGGATAGTATTGCACGTAAAAGTTTACCTAAGTTGAGACAAAACTCATCTAACATATTTATTTTATAGATAATAAATTACGTTAAAAAGTAGTGCCTATCACTTATACAAATAGGTAGAAGTACGCGGAAGCTGTGTTTTGGAGGCTTCTACGGATGCAAAACAAGAAAAGAGGGAGAAGGAAGGGCTAGTGAATTAAGTGTTACGACTTAGTGAAGGATATCATTATATAAGCTGGATAGGCGACAGCTAGGTGTCACGGTCTTCTCTAGAGAACCCTAGATTTCTCTAGAATTCTCTTGTAAATGCTAGTTTATTGTTTCCTTCTCTAGCTTTCTCTAGAATCCTCTACACATTTTTCACATGTGTAAATGGATATTAATATTTTAAGAGAAGATTCTGGAGGGTCGATATAGACCGTTGGATCGAGTCGATCTCTACCGTCCATTGAGGAGGTGGAGTAGTATAAATACCCCCTAAGGGGGCCATTTGTAACCATCCAAGCATTTGTGAATTCATAAGCATTCTCCCAAGCTCTCCATCTCTCTAGTTTCTCTCTTTAGGCTTTCTTAGTTTCATAGCTAAGTTAAGTCCTTGGAAGGCTTACTAGTAGGTTCAGAAGCTTGAGTTCGAGTAAGACTTGCTAGGCCGCACGGAGCTTACATCAGGTAAATCACTAAGCCCGTGACATAGGGGAAGAGAGAAGAAAAGGGAAGTGATAACAATAAAATGTATTGATGAGGAAGCAGATGAATCAAATAATTGTGTGCGTTAAGATGGGGAAAAGAAACGACATGGGGAGTTAGTGGGAAAAGTATAAAAAGGCGTAAGAGGTGAGTCCAAAATACTACTGTGAACTAACTTGACTTCTCGACTCAAGCCTTGGACAAAACATGGATCTCGTCTTTCCATTAATCAACCTTGATTGATTGATGCTGCTCTTTAGATTGACCTTTTCCCTATAAATAATACTCCCTCCCTTCAATTTAAAATATACGGCTAAAGATTGTTAATGAGCATGATTTTTTTGCAGGTGACACAAATTTTAAGAAATGGTTGGGTTCATCTACGATTTAAAGGTATGGTATCTAACATTTGTCTGCTCGGTCCAACTTAACGCTGTAGCTTAAACTGGGATTTACAATAGGCAGCCTACGCTAAGAAGATGTCTCCTCAAGCGTCGCTATTGAAGTTACAACAAAGTGATATAATGATCAATTTTTTTTACAAGTTTTCATTTGGAGTAATGCTACATTTGAAAGTTCTTTTAGAGGTAATGTCATATAGAAAGTTTTAAATCGTATCAATTTTATCTTGACCATTATCGAGGTTAAGTTTGACTATTAGTTGATCAAATATGCTGAGATAACATTCTAGGTAGCTTCTATGTCATTTTGTTTTCGGTTTAAATGTAAATTTGTCTTAGAAGTTTTTTTCTTAGGAGTAATCTTACCATTAAAGTTTTTAAATTGTAGCAATTTCAAATCATGTATCATTCAAATTAAATTTTTCTATTAGTTGACCAAATTTGCTAATTTGACAGGTGGATGCATGTAAAATCCTTTTTTTTTAAAACGTCCAATAACGAAAATTCAATTTCAAAACCTTTGACTGGTCAATATTGAAACCGTCATTGAGCGTTAGACCGTAGAGGTTCAAACCAAACGTAAATCATCGATAAATCAGTCGGTCGAAAAAAATTCAACAATCGATACATTAATCAGTCAAATAAGTCAGAGAATGCGTAATGAGCCCTAACGTGGCAATATATAATAATACAACATAATCCAAAAAGGAAGGAAGCACTACTTTTAATGCAAGTAGTTCAAGCTTCCCGAGTCTTCCCTGAAGGATCAGTACGAGAACTACCACCTGAAAAAATGTTAAAACAACAGGGTGAGACAAACGTCTCAGCAACCAGCAGTTCCATCTCATTGGGAATACGAGTAAGTGCCCATGAGGTGTCAAGTGGGATAATCATATTAAATAGAAAATGCATAACAAAAAGCCACTTAATCAAAGCATACATATTTATCAATTTATGACATCATAATCTCATGCTTATCTCATCATAAAGTTGTACAAAATCAATGCACAAGATTTATTTCTCTGATCTCCCTTATTCCTCCCCAGCCTTATTTCCTCTGACTGAACCCATGGGCTAGTACTATCCCATGTGACTGGTAGTTAACTCAACGAGCTCACCGATCAAGTGAGATATGGACTGACCAGGTCCACAACGCACCAGACCGGACCATGGGTTCCCCCTCTACTATATTAGTGGGGTGTCATTGCCCATCAAATATAAGTGGGCCAAAGGACTAACTAGTGTACACCTGGTAGCCCACCACCTTATTTCCTCTTTTTGTACAAGAAAATCACCCCCTTATTTCCTCTAAAATAATCTTCCATCAAAACAACATCCACCGCTCCCTCTTAGATCATCCACTGATAATAACAAATCTATTCATGTATCATGATCAATTTCACAAGTTCTCAAGGCAACATTTAAAATAAAATAATGCCATAATATGTATAAATAAATCACCTTTTATTTCATGATGAAAATAGATCCCACAAGACAATTTCATTAACAATATAATTTTGTTATGCAGCTCAAATATCAATGGCATTTTTTTCCATAATTCTAATTATTTAAAATCACTCACAGACAGGTTACAAGAATGCACAAAGAGAGGAAAGTGGTTACCTCTCGCCATGTAATAAAATACTACCACAGGTAAATCCTCGCCCAACACCAAGTTCCTATAAACAGTCTACAAAAATTAAATAGTACTACACATTAGTCTACAACTAATTTGGGTGGTAAAGCTATTGCTCAACAAACTTGAAATTATTACCTCAACTATTTAATAGTATTATTATTTATACTAAAATTCTAATTTAAATAAATTTTCAAGAATAACTTTAATAATCCAAATAATTTATTTAAACGAATTTTGATAAATAAATGCACCCACAGAAATTTACATCTATGACTACTTTTTTTTATTTAAATAATTTATTTAAATACTTTTTATATATCTTTAAATAATTTATTTAGACGAATTTATAATTTATTCCAAATACTTTTTATTATAAATATATCTATACTCATAAATATATATACAAATACGTATATATATTTTTATTTATTTATTTATTAACAAAATATACTTAATTATATATACATGAATATATATATATTAAATCATGTAATAGCAAAATTAATAAAATTGCTAATATCAATATAACCATTTAATCATCAACTATTTAGTCCAAATATCAATATATCTGTAACACCTCTTATTTATCCCTCTTAGCTTCCATTATAATGATTTGGAACCAATTAATGGCCTCAAACATCTTACATTGTCAAAAGGGACCAAAATGAAAACTTTCATTTTTAAGAAAGTTACTATTCACAATTTTTAAGGTCAACTTTGAAAATTCATAACTAATTCTAGAAAAATTGAAATTGAGAGGTTCCAACTTCTATTTGAAGCTTATAAATTCCTTTATGAGGGAAAAATACTCATTTGAACAGTAACTGGTCCAATTGGTACAGATTCTTTCGTGAAAAATGTACTGTTCATATGGTGATTTTTCATTTTTCCCAGGATTTTCTGTGATTTTTCGCCAAATTTGGACAGCCATAAATTTCTGTACGAAACTCCAATTTCAGGGTTATTTGGCTTATTTTAAACCTTGCAATGTGAACTATTTTTGCCTAAAATTTCAACTCATTTGAAGTTCATTTACTCTGTTTTACGACAGGGCAAAGTAAGGGAAATGACCAACTTTACTTCCAGCACTTGGTCAAATTTCAGCCCTGCCTAAATTCATAAATCATCATTTTGATTTCTAAACCTTTCTTAACCATATTAACCTATGTAATTAGGCATTCTTAAAGTACACTAATTATCATGAGTCTATCATACATACATGAGTTACATTTACATATGATATTACAACTTTAAACATCACAACATATAATACATAACATAATCCATCACATTACATATCCACTTTGCTTCAAGAATCATTCACTTTCTCCTTACCCTTGAATGAGCTTCCACCTAAAAATGGTTAGTGGGGGAGGGTGAGATTTTTGGAAATCCCAGTAGCAAAACTTTCTAACACACATTATAAAATTGCATGACAACTTTCAATATAAGTGTGAATTCATAAAAGT
>JANTPZ010144116.1:0-34769 GCA_025593235.1 Vachellia pachyceras | reverse complement strand
AAATGAATTGATATTTTGTGGAAAAATAGTTTACATTGCAAGGTTTCTAATGAGCCAAAGATCTCTGGAATTGGAATTTTGTACAGAAAGTTATGACTGTCCAAAGTTGATGAAAAATCATAGAAAATCCTGGGAAAATGAAAAATTACCATATGAACAGTACATTTTCACGAATGAATCTGTACCAATTGGACTAGTTACTGTTCAAATGAGTATTTTTCCCTCATAAAGGAATTTTCAAGCTTCAAATAGAAGTTGGAACCACTCAGTTTCGATTTTTCTAGAATTAGTTATGAAGTTTCAAAGTTGGCACGAAAAACTGTGAATAGTAACTTTCTTAAAAATGAAAGTTTTCGATTTAGTCTCTTTTGACAATTTGAGTTACTTGAGGCCATAATTTGGTTCCAACTCATCATAATGAAGCTAAGAGGGTCAAGTAAGAGGTGTTACAGTTGGAACCTTAAGCTTGTTGGGCTGAAGTTGAGATAGAAAACAGAGTGTGCGATACTCTATTTAATGAAAAGTGTAAGGGGGAGTGAGTTCCCGTTGTAAAGGCTTAAGGAGCCTTCCTTTGTTGCAATTAGTGGATTGAGAATCTCAGAGGCGCTCTGAGGATTGGATGTAGGTCAAGAGGATTGAACCAGGATAAATCTCTTGTGTTATCTTCTCTCCATCTGTTCACTCGATGACATAGATTTAATTCTATACATTGTGATTTTAATTTTAAAAAGTGGCTAATTCACCCACCTCTTGGTCCAATCTTACACTAACAGCTATTACAATATTGTGTGTCATACTAAAGTATGATTTACAATACTCACAACCTTTACATTGATAGTTTTTTGGAGATGGTTAAAAAAATAAATCAATATTAAACTAAGTAATATATTAATTTAATGGTTGATAAGTCATATTGGGATGGAACCTAAATTAAAATAATATAATTTAGTAGATTATTTTAAATGAAAGGGTTATAGTTCAAGAAATGAATTATTATCAATTTTTTTTCTAACTTCACATAATTATAACTGCTTTTACGTGGTGAAAGAACTTGAAGAATTTGGAGAATGGATTAACGATTTTCCTTTATGGATGTAGATAATGTGCCGGTTTGGGAACGCGGTAGAGAAGTATCTTTACGAAAATCGAGATAAATATATGAAAGAGATTATATTATTTTACAGAAAAATATTGTTGAACGTGCATTTGACTTTTCTAAACGATTTAACAAATATGCCCAATGTTGAGCATAATAAAAAAAAATTAGTTTCCCACGAGCATTTTGACAAAATACTCTTTCAAAATATCTAAAGAGTAAGTAATATTAATTTTTAAGTTTCAAAAATATTTTTATGCTGCATAAGCGAGGGCATCGAGAAACCAGAACGCCAGGAGCTCATGTTCTGAACATAAACCCCAAGAATCAGGAATCGAACATTGGCCAAAAGGAGAGCTTGATCAAGGATAATCTCTATAAGCAGTACAAGAGCTGGCTTCGCTGAAAACGAAGTCCACTCTAACCTCTCCAACGAAGCTCGAGATTCACCACTGTATATTGAATTGAATAACTTAGAAACAACTGAAAGCTCGCTTCAATAGGTAGGTTCTTCGTTTCATTCTCTTCATCTTTCCCCTCTCTTTAGTCTTTCTTTACATAAGTAGCAGTGAAAATTGACAGCGATATGTCCTTTTCATGATTGGATTTTGGGCTAACACGAGTTGTGGTTCGCTTCACGGCACTTCATTTCTAATTGGCTGTGTTGGGTTTTCTTTTTGATTCAAGAACTAATGGAAAACGTTGACTCCGATGAACCCGAAAAGAAGAGGCCGCATTTGAGTTCAGTATCCTCCCCCATGGCGCGGAATTCAACCAACCCATCAAACAACATCAAATGTGTAAGTGCCATCGTCATTTTTGAATGTAGATAGTAGATATATTTATAGATGGTATTTTCAAACTTTGGGTTTCGCTTTCAGTTGGTCCCTTGCTAAGACTCTTCCCTTTCTGCAGTGTAAGTTAATTCTTATTGCTTTTTGGTATGGTAGAGTAAGGTAATATGATTCCGTTCTTCAGTATATAGGAATGCAATATTTGTCAAACTAGTGACTTGTAGCTAGGGTTGGTTGGGTTTGCAGAAATAAAATAAAATAGTATATTTGCAAACTATAATGGCACCGAACGGAGGAAGAGGAAGAGCGCTGGCCTGTTGAAAATAAGAGAGAGAGAGAGAGAGAGAGAGAGAGAGTTGAAGGTGAGAATCGAGTATATAATGGTTGTTGGAAGAAAAGGTACAGAAGTTAGGCATGTGTGTATTCATACCACGTATTATAATGAACCACAAATCAGGAAGGATTACTCTCTGCCTTCCGTTATAAAAGCAAAATTGCAGGGCTATTTTTAAGTGAGTAAGCCCGGGAAAAGTGATTGCCTCATATATGTGCTTACGGTTAATCAAATCTGGGCTATTATGAGTAGTAGTAAGGATGAACTTGGTGTCTTTTGACTTGTAAGTTGGAGACTAGAATAAATAGAACTAAAGTTAACAGTTTCACTAGTTGGCCCAATGTTTTCTGTAGTCTCTCTAACCTCACTGCCAAGTTTTTGGATTTAATATAGATATAAATTTATTATAATTTTTTTGAGCTTTATGATTTATTAAAATTACACGGCTGTACATTAGCTGTATGTAGGTATATTTTTCATACTTAAAAAGTAGTGGCAAAGGTTTTATGTACCTTGAGATCCTATGATTTTTTAAGGCAAAAAAAAAAAAGGCAATCCATTACATGCCTTGTAAGCTACTCATAATCCTCGCTTCCTTAAATATTTCTTTTCTGTTATGCTGTGCCATTTGCCCTGCATGTGTTGAGTCTCTTGCATTAAATTATTTAGAAGTTTCACCTGCTTAAAAAGAAAGATTATGCATCTGCAGGCTGATGTGGGAGTCTTGCAGTTTCAGAACCAGCAGCTTGTTCAACAGATAGACCTCCAAAAACAGGCATTGCATGACCTTGAAGTTAAAATTGGAGAATTGAAATACTGGCAAAATTCATATGATGACATGATAATTGCAGTAAATGAACTCTGGAGTCAGGTTATTTTCTACCATTGTGCTTGTCTTCCCCATGTCTTTACTCAGACCATGCTAATCATAAGATTCTGTAAATTTTCTTTTAAAAACTCACTATCTTTTAAAGCAGTGCATTTTGGGTGGTGGGGATGGAAATCAGGTTATTCTTACCATTATGCTTTTCTTCTTGATGCCCTTAGTCTCAATTTGTATTTATCCTTTGATGCTGTAAATTTTCTTTCAAATTAGACTATAAAATATAGCAGTGCTTGTTAAGTGGTGGGGGTGGTAAGAGAAGTCATTCTTTGTCACATTCATGTACAAAGTGCACGGAGGTTGAACTTTCTTATGTCCCTTTTTAGTTGGTAGATGATCTGGTCTTTCTTGGAGTACGTACTGGGGGAGGCCAAAATGCATTTAGAAGTTTGGAGCACCTGGTTAATCCTCAAGGTAAATTCATAGTTGTGCTCACCTCTGTGTGGGTTTGTATGTAGTGAACAATCTTCAATTTCAAATTCTTTAATGTCTGGGGACTTTTGAGAAAATGTAAGAGACTGACTGACTTGAGTTGTTCACCAGAATCACATTCACTGTGTCCAGTGGAGGATATCTTCCTTTCCAGAGTAATACAGAAAGATTTCATTGAAACCAACAATCACGATGAGGTCATTAACTTTGTTGAGGAAGCACTTGCTCTGCGCCGGTCATCCACTAGGGGCTTATTGAAACTTCTTGAAGATGCCATTGATGCTCAGATTGAAAGAACATACTGTATTACCCAGGGCCTGGAAGGGTCAGCTTCAGAAGGTATGGATTTTCTTTCGTGCTACCTGTTGCAGAGCAGTGCTATTCACCTTCTGTTTGTTACTAATGAAATTGCATTTTTTAAACACTTACGTTCAATGTAGGATTATTTGAGAAAATCTGTATGGATCTTGTTATGATTACTCATTCTGGGGTTTGCAGATGCGATCATTCAAATGTCTAAGATTGATGATATGATGAAAGAGGAGGCAAACAACTTTCGTGAAGTAATTGATGCTCTACATGTCAAGCATACAGATTATGCTGTTGCCATTGAAAATTATATCAGCCGCCACTTACAGGATCAATCTGAGGTTAAATGCTTAGCAGGTTCTGAAACATCTCTACCCTGGTGTATTTAACTTTTTCTAATTTCTGTTACTGTTCTCTTCAACTTTTATTGATACGTTTTGAGTTGATAAGTTTGAACTTTTTGTTTGACTGCGGTCCACTTTGCCTTAAAATATCCCCTGAAATGGAATTAATTAACTGAAATAATCAGCAAATTAAAGCAAAATAAAAGCAGGATTGTAATCCCAAGACTCTGCGCTTCTGATCATGCAACAATCAAAAGGTATTTAAACAGATATCAAGTTAACATATTGGGCCATTATCGGGCTTAAAGATTGCCAACATTCTTTGAAAGAAGTTGCAACTGTAACTTTATTTGTAAAACATTTAACTTTCCCCATTTTTTGAAAAAAAATAAGAAGAAAGGGTTATGTTATGCAAAAGGTTGCTTATGAGTATTTATGGTGAGTAAAAGAGTCTTTAGATCATATCTCCATTCATAACTTCTTATCCTGACTGGAAAGGTTAAGACCCAGTGAACTTTCATGCGAGGTGCATGTTACATATTATGATAATTCCATTCATAGGGCTTCACTTAATAATTTAAACCTTTTGGGTTGAAGTTTTCCTTGAAATATTTTATAAAAATAGAAAGTCAAATGTGAATATGGGTCAAAGCATCTGGTTCAGTTTGTAGCAGATGTAAGGATTTTGAGCATTGCTTTAAGAAGTTATTGAGTAGAAAAGGGCATTTTTTTAGTTAATGACGAGCCATATAAAAACAGGAGCTTGTCGTGCTTGAAAATTTCCTAAGAGAAAAAAATCTTCCATCTGATGTCTGAAAGACGCCAGCTGAGTCATATTCCCAATAGTTACTGATAGAAATTTCATGCATTGTTGGTTTCTTTGAATTTAATTGTTGTGCAATCATTTTATTTTAGCTGATGACTTCTTATGATTGTCATTTGATGGTGTCCTCTGTTTGTGCTGAAAGGGGAACTTGATGAAAGCATGTCTGAACTTGAAGAGAGCAGAAGGAAATTAGTCAATCTGAAAATGCAGAAAGATGCAGCAATAGGGATGCAGTCGCCTGGTTCAGATGCAGTTAATGGGACTTTATCTCCTGAAAAGCCTTCAGACAAGACAATGGGTCTGCGTGAGCTGAAAGATTCAATTGAGGAAGCAAAGGTCTGCCATGGAATTTTCTTTCACACTTATTCTCTACCTAGCTTAATGAAACTGTTTGCTTGTGTGATGTCCTAGATAGTGGCAGCTGACCGTCTTTCAGAGCTTCAAGAAGCACAGGAAGACAATTTGACCTTGAGAGGGCATCTGCAAGATCGTCAGGTTTATAAGATTGGACTATCTTTCTAGTTTAAGCATGTTTCTTGAGAAGCACGGTGGAAAATTACTTCTGTTCCATGAAAAGTACTTTTGTTCTTAATTTCTTATTTTCAGAATGAATTGACTGATGACAAGTATGTATATTCATCCCGACTATATTCTTTGGTAAATGATCAACTTCAACATTGGAATACTGAATTGGAGCGGTATAAAGCATTGACAGAGTCTCTTCAGGTTAAAGAGTGATTTTCCTGTTTCTCTACCTTTTTTAGGTGTATAAATGGCGGTATCTTGTCTTTCATTCCTCACCTTGTTCTTGTGTTTTTTTTCCAATTAAAAAAAATTCAAAATCAGGCTGAAAGGGTCCATGTTATGAAATGGGAAAAGGAACTGAACTCAAAATTGGAGTCTGTAGATACTGCAAGGCTTACGGCTGACAATTCTGACAGTAGAATTGAAGAACTAGAGCTTCAGTTGCAAAAGTGTACTATTGAAAAGAATGATATTGAAATAGAGATGGAAGAAGCTATACAAGATACTGGTTTGGTCACATGCTACCAGTTATCTGTTTAGATGCATTAAGCGTGGGATTGGATCTTCTAGTTTCTAACTAATCTTTACATATTTCAGGGAGGAAAGATATTAATTCTGAGTTTCGTGTCATGGCTTCAGCCTTATCTAAGGAAATGGGTATGATGGAAGCTCAATTGAAACGATGGAAGGATGCTGCTCATGAGGCAGTTTCCTTACGTGAGAAAGCACATTCTCTAAGATCCTTGCTAAGTGGGAAGGTTTGTCTCCAACAATTATCCAAGTTTTAATGGCATTTCAATTTACTTTCCAGTCTAGTTAGTTTTTGACTAACTCTGCCAGTAAATTTTAAAAAAAAAAATTGTAAGTGAACTTATGGTATCAGCAATATTTGCTGACAATTGTTTTTTGTTTGATTTGAGGGTACATCTTGAACATCCTGTTTCTTGATAAATTAACGGATTAAGGGTCATTTCTTCTTTGGAAGCATTTGGAAAGGAGCTGTGGGTATCCAAATTTGTTTTTGGCTCAATGTTGTCCTGGAAGTGTTAAAAAGGGAGCTGTGGGTTTTTATCTCGTTTTTTTATGGTTTCTTTTTTGGATGTAATTGGTCTGACTCTTGTGATGATTTCTGGGCTGTTCTCTGGTGGTGGTCCCTCTAGCGTAGTCTGTGGGGGCAGTGTTTCACGGTAAATGATAGGATGGTGAACTGTTCACGGCTGTGTTTCCGAGTGTGTGATAGAGTACTGAGGAGCATGGGGAACGGTTTTAATGATTTATTGGTTTATTTTAATTATTTAATTTTAATTATGAGGTAGTGGGTCAGTTATGGAGTCAGTTAGAGAGAAATAAGGATGATCATGGGGCTGTCCACTAGGTTAGTTAGTTAGAATCAGTTGTAATCTTAGGCTTATAAATATACGAGCGTATTGTAATCCAAGGCATCAATGAATGAATGAACTAACTTTATTTTGAGATTGGAGACTCTTCTTTTGGCTTTTATTCTCTTCCATTTAGTGAGATTCTTGCTTAAAGAGAGAGAGTAGGAGAGATTGGTGAGTACCTAGATTATGGTACTTATCAGCATGGAGTTTTTGTTTTCTGGCATGGGTTTTTTTTGGCTTTTCATAATAAAATTGTTCATATGAATTGAAATTTATTCCAGGTTTCCACTATTTGCCAAGCGGTTTGTAAATCTGTTTGCAATCCTGACCTCCACTTTCTCCAAAATCTTTTCCATCATAAACAAACGGAACAGACCTCCACTTTCTCCAGAATCTTTTCCATCACACCAAATGGAACAGGCCATAGGCTTTGTACCTTGGTGTTCTTGAGTTCTAAGGCAATTGAATTGTATTGATCAATCTGAAGTACATTCATGACTTCATGTATATCTAAGCATCAAAAGATTTAAGTGACTAAAGCACAGTCTTACTAATGGGCTGAGCCTGACTTTAAGTCCAACTACCAACATATACTCATGTCCTATCATAAAGGTCTTGTATCTGAGTTCTGCAGTTTAATTCTATGAAGAACCATGGCTTCCATTAAACTGCCAAACTTTGCTTTCATCTGGTTAGAAGCAAACTATTTAATGGGCTAGAAAGGAAAGAGCCAGTGGAGGGGAAACCACAAAGATTCAGTTTAATATTTAAAGGAGTCAGAATTCAGAGTTTTTTTTTGCCCCAAGATCTTTTAAAGTTATTGATTATCTGTTCTCTGTTTTGCTGTTTATAATCAATTTGATCTTTTTAAGATACGTTTGCACTGAAGATGTTTTATTCTTCCTCTTGATGCAGACAAGTGAAATAAAAAGCTTAGCAAACAAATGTTCTGAACAGGCTGTGGAGATAAAGTCTTTAAAAACATTGGTAAGCCTTTCCTTTTTATGTTTCTTTTTCCTTTTCTGCTTTCTGTTTTCGATTTTTCTGTACATTTAGAATATTTTGTCCTCTGTTTTTGTTCTTTTCTCTCTCACTGAATTCTTCTCTAGTAAAAAATATACCAGAGGAAAAGTATTAGTTCTTGGAAGAATATTTTCCTATTCAGTTTCCCCCTTCGCAATGAACATTTATTTACCTAAAATGTATATTTTTTAATCTTATTTTTGAAGCTAGTTATTGTTTGTTACAGATTGAAAAGCAGCAGAAGGAAAAAGTGGAATTACAATTCTTCTTGGACTTGCATGGACAGGAGAATCATGAAAAAAGGTATGCACAATGTGATGTTAATAAGATGATGGCTGAAGGAAAAACATGGAAACTTCTGTTGCATTCTAAAGATTTTGAAAAAGTTTTGTTCTCCTATGTTCGGTTGAATGATTCATTCCAGATGTGGTGCAAAACTTGTATTTCAGAGGTTTGGCAGAAATCAGAGAATCAGAAAGTAAAGCTCTCGCTCAAGCTGAAATACTGAAAAATGCTTTAGATGAGCATAGTTTAGAGTTGAGGGTAAAAGCTGCCAATGAAGCTGAAGCTGCTTATGAACAAAGGCTTTCTACAGCAGAAGCTGAACTAGAGGATCTAAGGGCCAAGTTGGAAGCTTCTGAAAGGTTTGCAATTGTGAATACTTCTCTTGTCAACTTTAAATTTCCTGCTCTGTCAAACTAGTGGAGTGTGTTGTTCCCCCCTTTTTGTTTGTTTTGGAGGTTATTGTAGTTTTTGGTGATAAGAAGGAAGATGGGTTAAGTACTTTAGTATGAGATTGGTTACTTTAATTTTGCTGAATCTGTTAAGGTATATTGCCCAAATGTGGGGTCTGTCATGATGCAATAGAGCACTTTAGGTCCATCCACTTCCTACTCTTTGGAAGTAAAACAATAATGCAGGGCTTGGTGGATATGTGTTCTTTTGAAACTTGTGTGTATTTGGTTGGTGCATAATTCCTAGGCTTTTGCCAGACAATCTTAGTTACAAGTCCCCTTGTTTCTTTTGATAGTTATTTTTATGGGGTTTATTTTGAGGGTGAGGTGATGGAATTGCTAGTGTTTCTAAAGAATTCGTTTTATTGTTTATAGTTGCCACAACAAAAGTTTTCCATTTTATTATTGGACATGGTAGAGGGAAGCAAGAGGAAGAAATGGAAAGAGAGGAGGGGGAGATAGTGAGAAAAGGAGGCAGAAGCAGACAAAAAATTCAGTAGTTCATTGAAATGGAAGAAATTGATGCAAAACAAGCTACATGGACCATACAACACCATTCAGCTCAACAAAAAACCCAAGTCCTTGCATAGATTATTAACTAAGAGGTTTCGCTCAATAACCTCATTGAGCAATTCAATAGCTTTTTCCATTGCTTTACCAAAGGAAACTCTATTCTTTAATTGTCAGACTATAAATTCTGCTGGAATATTAGGGTGTCCATAAGAGTTTGCAATTCTTGTAATAGCAATGTTGAGTTTTCCATTTATACAACCTCTTGGGTCTTCTTCTACCCTAACTGGGCTCAAAGCAGTTTGATTTACCTTTCTCACTAGTGCATTCATTGGCCTTCTCCGTACAAGTCTAAACCACCTCCATCTCAACATTGTCATTTCAACCACCCCCACTTTGTACTCACGTAGCACCTTTAAAGCCCACTATTCACTACCATAAAGCATTGTCGTTCGAATAGCAGCACGATAGAACTTCCCTTTTACTTTATTAGGTACTTCCAATCACATATAACTCATGGTGCTGTTCCTCATTTCAACCACCTAGCTTGAATTCTATGATTAAAATTTAGATCCTAATCTGACCTAAATTGATTTAAAAGTTAATTTACTTGTCCTAATTAAAATAACAATTCTTAAAATCCTAATACCCATCACATTCTCTCATTTGAACACTAGAATTCTGACTTGTACATTGCATAGGATGCTTAAAATTTGTCAGAATTAATTTAAAGTAGAGGAGTTTAAGTGAAATTAAAGAAATATGTCTGAAAATTTTAATTAGAAATTTGAAATGAAATACACACATGCAAAGGGCACATAGCCTAAAGCAGGCCTTATGAACATTGAATGGCTGAATTGGTTCCTATAGAATTTAGTGTATGTCCGACTCAGTTTCCGTGGAAAGTAAAGTTAACAGATGTGTTACACAAAAAATGATGTAGAATTTGCAATGGTAGCCATATGATGAGGAGGATTGAGCTCAAGTACTACAGATTTAATTGACCTAAGTTTTAAACATAATAAATGTTCCCTGTACTTTTATTAAGTTTATTTATGCTTTTACATTAATGTGAACAATTGTGCGTCCCCACATATAGCATAAAATTTCTCGTTTATAATCTTGCAACTTTTGAAACATGAGTATGTTGCAGAATAAAAACTAGACACATTTTCTCCTTGCTTTCTGCTACTTTGTTGCGATTCATTCTCTTCTGATGGATGCAATTAAAATTGCACAAACTCTTGTGTTTATTATGCTGTTAATTATTCTGGATCCTTTCTTGCAGAGATATTTTGGAGCTGACTGAGGCTATCAAAGTCAAAGATGCTGAGTCAGAGGCTTATATATCTGAAATCGAGGTTGCTTCTTTGACTTTTGCCTTCCTCTCCCTTCTATTTTCACAAACAACTGCAAAAGTTATTGTTGTGGTCCCTCTTATTTGTGCTAAATTTTTCGCCTTTTTATCCTGCAGACTATTGGACAAGCATATGAAGATATGCAGACGCAGAACAAACATCTATTGCAGCAGGTGGCTGAGAGGGATGACTATAATATTAAGGTCGGTCTTATTGTTGCACCTATAAATCTTCACCTCCCATTGAGCATTAACCAATAATAATGTGTATGCTTATGTTTTATTTTATCATATTGCAATATGCAGCTTGTATCAGAGAGCGTCAAGACAAAACAGGCGCATAGCATTTTACTTTCTGAGAAACAGGTCTTAGCAAAACAGCTTCAACAAATTAACGCTTCAATAGAAACTTTAAAGATGAAGATTGCGCACAGTGAAGACCAGGTCCTTACATCTGTTCACTTTTTATTTATTTCTGCCATCATGGTGAATAACTTAGCTTCTTTTTACATTGGTTACAACTTATGAATAAGAAATTTAATCCTGCAGATGAAAGCTCTTTTATCCGAAGCCATAAAATCTACTCAAGAGGAAAAACACCTTGCAGTTACCCTGGAATCTGCAAAGTGGGAATTGGCTGATGCTGAAAAGGAGTTGAAGTGGCTTAAGTCTGCTGTTACTTCTTCTGAGAAAGAGCATGATCAAATTCAGAAAGACATAGAAGCTATCCAAATTGAGTTGGATACTGAAAGGTATTTTTCTTTCTAAGAAGCTTCATGGTTTCTAGTCTGGATCAGTGTCAGATTTATGTCAATACTATATATTTCAATTTAAATAGGAACTTTGGAACTTTTTATCTTGATTTTTGTCCCAATTCCCTATTTCTTGCCGAGTTACGTTTTCTATCAAAACTAGAGTGCACTTCCTTTATAAAGTGGATCACGGAGCTGTGTTTGGTTTACCCTGTGAGTTGAATATTCTATTGATTATTAGCCACTTGTTTTTGTAGCTTAGTGATGTTGGCTGGTCAGAAATAATTTATAATGGATTATAGTTGTCGAAAGCTCAATCGTCTTGGTGTATGGTTTATTTCTAGTGCTGCAATTACTTTCTTGGGTTATTGAGTGTTCCTAGAATCATGTTGATAAATGGTTTTGGAAAACTCAAATTTGTTTAACCATTTAGTTGCCCCCGCCTAATTTTAGAAAACTCAATATCAAAACTAGGGATTCCCAAATTGATTGTTTCAGATATCTCGTTTATGCTTTTGTCTCTCACATTTCAAACACAAACTAGAAGCTTTAGCCTTGCAAAAGAAGACTAGGACTTACGGCATGAGTGAAATAGAAACTATAAGTGGTGGCAGGATTCTCAGTTAAATAAATCAGAATGGTCTGATGTCCGAACCAGAGAATGATTCGAAGCTTAATGGTTTCCAGCATCTTAACTCGTTCATCTTTAATCTATATTGTTACTGATTTGAAATATAGCCATAAAATGTTTAATTACTTCTAACAGCAAGAGAACTGAACTTAGCTATTACTTTATGAATTGGAGTTAACTCCAGCATTAAGACTTCTGTTGGAAGTGGATAACACTTTTGAATTATTATAGTTCAGACAAGATTTTGGTGGCCTTTCCATTATGAAGTTCCTAAATAAATTTTTCCTCCTTGATTTTCTTGATAGCATTGCTTTATCTTCACCACAAGTATGCAAAATAGAATGGAATGAAAATGAAAATGAAAACTGATTTTGTAAATAGGAAATCTCTTTTGTACACCGGCGTAAATAAATTAATAGAAAAGGACAATTATTATTCTATAATGATCTAATAAGGGTATTGTAGACTGTCTATCTCATTTTGTATGAGCAGTAGCATGGGAATCTCATTCCAATGATACCAACCCAACAATGAGCTCTGGTGAGAAGATGGGTTGGTGCCTAAACGATCATTTACTTGCAAATTTCATTATCCATTGATACATTGAATTTATGACTCGATAGGCCTATGTCATGGTCTCTTGTCCCTAGGTGGAAAGTATTGCTATGAAAGAAGTATGTTGCCATTTCTGCTTTTGATTGGTTTTTGTTTTGTTTTGTGTTTCTTATGTTTATCAAGTTAATGATGTACGTGACATGATTTATTTTGGAAAAATTCTCATCCACCATGTCAAACAGGAGTTCAAAAATGAAGCTTGAGGAAGAACTCAAGGAATTAAACAACAAAATTGATGAGCTGAGTTCTGAAACTGGAGAGACGGCAATACAAAAGCTACAAGATGAAATTAGGGTTTGCAAGAACATGATCAAGTGCACTGTCTGTTCTGATCGTCCAAAGGAGGTAACACCCAAAGCTTTGTTATGGGCGGTTGTGTGCTGGAAATGTCAGCCTCCACGACAATGATGTGGGGATTAGCAACCTTCATAAGGGTGTTTTGTGGAAAAAGGATTTTATTCATTTCACTTAAAGACAGCAAGTGCAATGGTAATAATGGTTAAAAAAAAAACAAAGCAATGGCAAAATGATCAAAATACTTCTCTATAGTCTATAGTTAGTGCCTTAACGTGAAATTGATCTAAATATAATAAGGGGGGATGGCACTTAATTTTAAAAAGATCAATCTAATAACATTTAAGTTCTAAAAATTTTCTGAGTGTCCTCCATCTCAAAACTAATGCAATTTTTTTTTGAGTTTCGCTAGAATTCCATGCTTTTCATCTCTTTTTAAAATTTACATAAATCTGTCATGAAATAAAGAATAAATTAAATTTCTCATTAATCTTGTTATTTATGCAGACGTTTTTATTATATTCAAACCTCCCCTTCAATTATGAGATTTCTGTAATTTCTGTAAAACTCTGTATGATTTACTCCTTTTTTACCAACAAAGGTTTGTGCAAGTTTTTCCGAAATGGAAGACAGGGTTTATGTAATATTAGCAAAATGTAAAGATCGTATGCATATTTCTTTTACTGTGTAAGCTGTTAATTCGATTTCAGAGAATGTTCGTAGTATTTATCCTTTCTTTCTGTTGTTTCTTTTTATATTTGACTTTCATTTATTTGCCATGTGGAATTTATTCAGTTTGATCTTCTATTGGCCAGGTTGTGATTGTGAAGTGTTATCATCTGTTTTGTAATCCATGTATTCAAAGGAACTTAGAACTTCGTCATCGCAAATGTCCGGCCTGTGGGACTGCTTTCGGCCAGAGCGATGTTCGGTTTGTGAAAATATGACCATCTTGATGCTAAGATAACAACTAGTTAGGTGTGGATAATTCATTGTTATCATATTAAGAACTAGAATATGTAATTTTTGTCTACTCATTCTTGCAACAGAGTCTGGATTCGTCTTGTAAAGCAAACCATAATTATGAGAAGAGAAATTATTAGTCCTAGTTGCTATTGGCAACCCTGATCTGTAGTATACCAGTTTTTTTAGTTAAAGCTCATTGCAATTAGTGCTTGCTTGTTGATGCAGAATAGATGCTTGTGAAAATGGAAAGTGAGTGATGAAAAGAAAGGAATTAAATGTATTGTGTGATGTGGTATTCAATGGAATAAGATTGTTTTTCCACATTTTCGTTCGGTATGATAAGAATGAAGAAATGGAAAGAGAACAGTCAAAGACTTAAATACTGATTATATGCCATAATTGCAACCTTCAGTAGTATGTGAGGGGCATAATTGATAATTTTTTTTTTTTCATTCGCCTGTTTCAATTGACATTTGATTAAGGAAAGCGCAGTCCAACAAAGCCAGCAGTCAATTACCTTATATAAGAGAAATCAGTATTAGTTGCAATGTATGAGCTGCTGGAAACTATGTTTTAATGTTAATACCCTTTTTATCCTTAATAGAATTAGTTTAGTTAGTTATTTGTAAAACTATGTGGTGGTCTTGATACAATACTATTTTTAATCATTTTTATTTGAACTATTTCTTCAAGAAAACCCTTTTACTATGTGCAATCAATAAATTTATTTTTTGTTTAAAAAACATAAATTTGAAAGATAAAATATATTGAGGTTTTACATTTACGATTAAAACAATCCTCTAAATTAGCTTTTTATGTTTATAATTAAAGGGAATACTGATGTTATACAGTTTTAGTTCCTTTACAATTAGTATTTTATGTCAAGGTATGCAACTGGGGAGGGGGAGAGTGACAAATTCTAGAACTTACATGGTTACAAACTTGTCTAGTGATTCCAAATAATAAATAGGTAGGGAGAAAATTAGAAAAGCGAGTAAATAGAAAGAGTACAAAGGAAGAAATTAGATTAAATGTAGGAGCTGAATTTATTGATGCCATGGATCTAAGATTACATGAACTGTAGGAGCTGAGGATGAAGATACTGTGGAGCTTGGTAAAAAGTGATGAAATTAATGGACCATAGTGATTGAAGAACTAGAACTACGTTTTGAAAATTTGGACTAATTTTGTTCTATTATCATGAGTTTGGATTCTTCTGAATATAAATCCTTTTCATCGAGGATCCACCCATTGATTTGATCCTTTAGGTTTTATGATTGCTTTTGCCATTTTCACAATTAATTATATTTAGGTCAAATGACAACTTGGAAAATATTAAATGACATAGATGCGATGGATGTTGATAATGACATTAACGTGTGATAACCCAAACTGAGATTCTGAAATTAGAACAAACTGACAAGAAGTAAGAACACGGCAGCAACATCAAGAGGTAATCATAATTAGATCAGCAAAATTGGTAACAGCAACAAGAAGGTAATTATCAGAATCAAATTAGTAATGTTGCACTGCTAAATCAAAGTGGCACCCAGCTACAACAAATAAAGTGTCATGGATAAGCTACCCAAATAGAATGCCAAAACAGTAACACCCCAAAATATATACCCGTACAAAAACTACCACAACTGGGTCAATCATCAAGAGGGTCATCCTCATCCATAATAGTAGAAAGGTTTGGCCACCTTATCTGATTCAGAAGAGCATTCAATTTCCAAGTATTGAGCCAAGTGAGTAAATTTTCTCATCAGCTTGCCCATCATTTCGCAATGTTGTTGGTGCATTAACCTATATATGTCCTGCTGGCCTGTGAGGCTAAGAACGGGACCAGTTGGTTTGTTTCTGGATGTCCATCCCCCGTGGCTCATTATCAGTTCATTGAGTAGACTATAATTAAAGCCGAGAAGTGTATAACTTCTGTCTTAAGAAAATTGTGCCTCGTATATTTCCATATAATCTTTACGTGCCAAATGTATGAGGTCCTCAGCAGTAAGCATCATATATCTATTTTTGAAGATTTCGGGTGTACTTGTAGATTGATTAAGTCGATGTTTCCACAGATATCCACACATGTTGAGATTCATGTGTTTAGATCCAAAACGTTTCTCACAGCAAATGCACAAGGAGAATGAAGAGAGAGAATTCTTTGAGTGGAAGAGACAGTGAGAGTTTTACAGAGAGGGAGTTGCTCTTCAGTTTTCTCACACGGTTGAGAGAAAAACTTCCGTTTTAATAATTGCATAATTTTGAATAATTCAACTGCCCACTTGGTAAAACCGTTCCTAGTGAATTTTAAATTCAACCTTTTTGTGAAAATCACAACTTACTTCCCACAACAATTCTTATTTACTTATCCGTCCTATGGATTTTGGGCCTAATCCATCAAGGGTGGCCCGTATTCCAACATCTCCCACTCACACTTGGTGGATTATAAATTGTGGACCTCTTCCTTTCTCTCTTCATCTTTCATACCGGGTACGTTGCCGTGACCGCATAGGCATGACGTCCTTAAGATGTTTGTACTAGAAATCTTTCTTACAAGACCGGCACAAGACATCCTTCTTTGTGTAGTTTGAATTTGGTATTATGCCTTATATATCCTATATTTAACTAAAAATACACATACACTTGACGAATCTAATCCCTCTCAAGTCAGTATAAGACTTAAATCGTCTTTCTCATATGCGTGGTGTCCACACTTATGAAATCACAAAATTGATATCATAAGGGACATGTCACAGACACCGGCATAGTTGTGTATTTTTTCAGGTAATATTTCTTTTGCCCATATATCACTTTGATATACATCAACCACTTTCCTAACATAGTACCTTGTATCACATCCATCATGATAATATGATGTACATTAATGTAGCAATCATTAAAGTATACTTCCATGATAATGTCAAAATCAAAGGACATAAATAGAAATTTTAATTTCTTGGGACTCACATAGGAATGAAGCAGGGATTTATTCACTTGCTTCCCTTTTACGGTTCTTTATCATATGTGGTATGAATCACATGCTACGGTGTTTCTTTTATACTTTAAGAGCGTACGTCGTTTTTGAAACATTCTATCAACACCGTATAGACTTTTAGTCTAGATGTTCCCAATATCTAAACCCAAATTCTTCTTCCTCTCATATCTTATGTGAGGTTAGAATTGAAGAATATGTTGTCTGGTAACAGGCATCATGGGAGCGGGTCCCCATGATTCGATCAATGTTTTATATGTATATACATTGGATCTCATCTTGACATGCTACACTGTTGCCAAGGCGACATTGTAACACTCTTTATTTTCCCCTATAAGCTTCATAACAGATCACTAATAAACCACTTTTGAGCCTTAGATTACTCAAATTCACCAAGAAGTGAAATTGAAAATTTTTAAAAATGGGTTACTATTCATTTGGTCAATTTCTAGATTTCTAGCCCAACTTTGAAAAATCATAACTAATTCTAGAAAAATTTATATTGAGTGGTTCCAATTTATATTTGAAGCTTATAAAATGATGTATAGGGGAAAAATACTCACTGGTTCCAAAACTTACCCATTTGATACAATTAATTCCGTGAAAAAGTAATGTTCAAATGGTCACTTTTCCTTTTTCCAGATTTTCCCCTTAACTTTGGAAAATCATAACTCTTTATCTACATATTCAAATTTAGCAAAATATGGCTCATTTTAAAGCTTATAATGTTTAGTATTTAACTAGAAAGTTTCAGCTCAAACTAAGTTTGTTTGCTATTTTTCCTTGCCACTCAAATACAGGGCAGATTTGAAGGTGTTGAAACCCTTTCCTTGAAAATTTGGCTTTTCTAAACTTTGGTAAATCGTTTTTAAACTTTTCCCAAATTTCCTCTTATCACTTTCCTATCTTGTATATCCTCTTTATATGAATGTTTGCATGCATCCACTTATGTACACAATTATCATGTAGGGGTTTAAATTTACAACAACTAGAAACAATTCAAGATTCAACATGTGTAATCACATTACATAATCCATCAAGCTAAAGCATAACATCATGCCATCTTCAATCATCATTCAACTTGCTCTTACCTTTGCTTGAGCCTGCACCTACATGGTTAGTTGGGGGATAATGAGATTTATGAAAATCTCACTAGCAAAACTAACAAAACTTGTGAATGTGTATAACATACTTTCAAAATGTGTGTATGATCAAATCATATGTGACATATTCAAATGACATTATCATGCATATGGCCATAGCAATCAAGGTCACATATCATACACATAACTACAAGTTCATTCATCATAAACTAATGCATCATTCACAGCAAGTTCATAAAGAAGTTTAGGAATAGTTAGTAGTCTTGCTACCTCTTAGTCTTAGCTTTCCTTTTCACTTGGAATTCTCTTGACTAACCTTCCAAATGTTCTCTTTGAGTTCTCAACCTCCTAAACATAATACCATGACATATCCATCATTCTCATATCATCAACCATGCAAGAAATCACAACAATGTAATAAAATTCCTTCTTGCTTTTTCAAGACTCTTACAACTTCCAAACTTGATTTTATGATTTCTAATGCTTCCCAAATCCATTTCTCACATATACCCAACACAATTTTGCCTTCTAAACTCAATGGAAGCATCAAAATCATAAAAATCCAGCTCCTTCCCCACTGTTACAGAACTTTGACGAAAATCATACATAAGAGGAATAAAATGATTTTTCAAGCTTTCATGATATATAGGGACTTATTCTTGATCCCAAACCACTTTTCATGTATTATTTAGTTTGAAAACAACACTTTCTCATCAAATAGAAAATTGGATAGCATCTCTCCTTAATCTTTGAGATTCTAAAAATTTATACAACAACCAAACTAACACAATATTTATACATCACATTACTCCTTAACACACAAGGAGTGTTTTTAACCTTTTGTTTCCTCTAAGTTCCTCTCTTTCTCACTTTTCAACCCAAGAATCCTAACTTCCAATCTTGAAAAAGAGAGGATTAATTAAGAAACTAAACCAATAGAAGTGTAGAGGAGGTTGTAAGGATTAAGAATATGTATTGGTTTGCGCGGTATAGCTTCTTATCTTGTGAGTTCTTGAAAATTTTCTCTCTTCTAGGTGCTCTTCTATGGCATCTTCTTCCTCCTTTTTGCAGTCAAGAATTTCGTCCAAATGGGAGGAAGAAGAGAGAAAAATCATGCTTTAACTTATCTCTTCACATTGCATGAATGACTAGGATTTAGTCTTAATTGCCAAGTTTAATCTAATGGTTGATATTGTAACACCACATCCACATGTGCTTCAATCTTATTGGCTCTCATTAAGTGACATTAATTAGAGGTAACTAGCTTTCTAGAAACTTGGTTACACTAACCAAACCGATTATCATTTGATTACCTCATCCAGTTACAACTTCTACCGGTAAACATAATTTTATTCCGATAAATCTTTCTCTACTTTTCTGGAGATGTTTTGTTCCTCTTTTAATCTCCATATTTTCCTTACTCATATGGCAAAATATTTATCCCAAAAATAACCCTGAAACAGGGTTGTTCTACCTTGTTAAAACCCCTGAAAAACGTGCTATCGGAGGGCAAAATATTTTTAGGGCATTAAAAATTACTATCATTTTTACTAATATTCTAGCCCTTTTTCTTTCCTCAATCTGCCCTCCAAATTATCTGAAATTGATTTTTAAAGAAAATTATGTTTCCAGGGTTTTCGGGTCTTTTTCCCTTATATCTGGGAATTCGCCTTTATTGAGTATTGGGCAACAATTTTATAAAATACTATAAAGTTCACTTTATTTTTCTATGTTATGATTTCAACTGATTGAGGTCTCTTGATACCTCAAATAATTATTTTCCCCTTTCTGCCCTTCAAAATTCTATAGATAGAAAACTAAGTTGAAACTTAAAGATTCAGAACCCACAATGTTGTTCAGTGAGTTCTGCTCTATCAATTGGGCATCTGTGAATTTTTCTAATATTTTGGTTAATCTTTAACTTTGACTTTGTCAAAAGACCAAAATACCCTTTTCATTTTCTCTTAATCACCAAAATGCCCTTACTTTTACTAATCTTTCAAAATACCAAGATGGCCCTTGACCTTTATTGCCTTAATCTTTTTGTTTAATGTCATTTAGGTCCTTCCAGGGGTCACCCATCTTGTCATTACTCCAGGTCAAGCATGCTTAACTATGAAGTTTCTAAAAGAATTCAAATCATTAAGACCAAGGTAACTTTGATACGTTCAGTCCATCACCTTCATCTTTTTCTGTACTTTCTTTCTCTAGTCCTTATCTCATCTCATAGCTATTTTGACTACTGGTTTGCCCCTTTTACCCAATGACCATATTGCCCTTGGTCTTTATACTTAATGAAATTTTTGTCTTTGGCTTGCATATTTAGAAATTATAAAGCCTTAGGACTAACTTACCCGTAGTCTTTCTGCTCCACTGGCTTCCTCTCTTCCTGTATTTTCTTTCTCCAGTCCTTATCTCATCTCATAGCTATTGGTTTTGACCTCTATTTCAATTTACAGAAAAATAGTGGATATTACAAACATAACTTGTATTTCTTCTCTACCATTTTAGCATTCCTGCTGCCTTACTGGTGAATACAATTGTCTTATCTTTGCATACTACTCCTGAGTATCAAAGGCGGTAGCTTGTGTGAAAGAGCCTACCTCACCACCTGTATAACATACTAGACATTGTATACTTGTACACAGACACATGAATCAATGATAAGAAATTGAATACTTTAATAATAAATCCAATACATAGTGCCTGCAATTTTACATTTTGCACATACTAATAGCCCTTACATGCTTCTCAAACATTTCTTTGGCTATTAGTTTAGTCAGGGGATCTGTGACCATACTCTTGGTCAAAATGTGTTGTACATCAATCACTTTCTGTGCTACATAATCTCTCACAAAGTTATACTTAATATCAATGTGCTTAGTATTGTTATGATATTAGGGGTCTTTCATGTAGGCTATGGCTGCAATATTATCACAATATATTAACACAAGATTTGTACTCTCATTTCCAAATCCAAGGTGTTTTATAAATCTTTGTAGCCATATATGTAATATCCATTCTTTTCTGTAAATTGAAATAAAGGTCAAACCGATAGTTGTGAGATAAGCTAATCTCCAGAAACAAAAGTACAGAAAGAGAAGGTATCAGTGGACCCAAGAGACCCTGGTCAAATTAGTCCTAAGGCTTTGAAATTACTAAGAATATAAGTCAGGGACATAAATGTCATTAAGTATAAAGACCAAGGGCAATATGGTTATTGGATAAAACGGGCCAAACCAGTAGTCAGAAGTCAAGTTAAAACCCACAGATAGAAAGAACGGAAAAAGTTGATGCCAATGGGCTGAATAACCCAAAGTCAGACTTGGTTCAGCGAGAGTAATTTTATGAGAACTCCACAGTTAAGCGTGCTCGCCCTGGAGCAATCTCAGGATAGGTGACCTACTGGGAAGTATGCAAAGGTCATTACACAAAAGATCAAGGGCGACAAAGTCAAGGGCAAAATGGGAATTATGAAAAGTTAGATGGTGTAAGGGCATTTTGGTCATTTGACAAAGTCAAAGTCAAGGTCAAAGTCAAAAAGTCAACTATTGACCAAAATATTAGAAAAATTCATTGGGGCCCAAAAGATAGAGCAGAACTCACTGATTGACAGAGATTCGACGGATTGTTGAAAATTGGCTTAGATTTTTATTTATAGAATTTTAAAGAATTAACGGCCGAAAATAATTATTTGAGGTATTAAGAGGCCTCAATCAATTGAGTTCAGGGCACAGAAAAATAAAGTGAATTTTATAGTAATTAATAAAATTATTGCCCAATATACGATTGAGGTGATTTTCCCGATTAAAGGGAAAAAGACCTGAAAATCCCCAAAATATAATTTATTTCAAAATTAATTTTGGACAATCTAGAGGAAATTTTGGGAAAAGTAAAAGGGCTAGAGTACCAGTGAAAAATGTAGAAATTTTTAAAGCCCTACAAGTATTTTGCCCTCCGATTGCACGTTTTCAGGGGTTTTGGACAGGATAAAATAATCCTATAAAATTTGAGGAAAACAAGGGATATTTTGGGGATAATAAATTTGTCATATTCAAGAGGGAAATATGGAGATTAAATGAGGAAGAAAATATCTCCAGAAAAGTAGAAAAAAGATTTACCGGAATAAAGTTATGTTTACCGGTAAAAAGTGTAATTGGTAAAAGTAACCAAATGGGATCCAGTTTGGCTAACCAAACCAGATTTTAACCCTTAGTTACAGCCATCATGAGCCTTTTTTGGTGAACCAATAAGAGACAAGCAAGTGGGTGATATGTGGTGCAATCTAAAGCCCTTAGATTTAAACTTAATCACTAAGTATCAATCTTAGCCATTGAAATTTTGTGAGGGTTTTATAAATCCATTTCTCCTCCATTCCCTCCCACTTTGGATGATCTTTTGGGCAGAAAATTGAGAGAAAGAAGACACTAATTCCACCAGAGAGGAGCAAGCTTCCAAAAATTCAAGGTAAGGGATGAAAGTACCTCAAGCCATACATGAATTTCATCCTTGTGATCTTCTCTTTACTTTCTATGGATTGGAATTTTGATTTGGTCTCTCTTTTTCATGTCTGATACTTAGGGTTCTTGAGAGAAAAATTGAGAAAGGGAGGGATTTAGAGATTTTAGTTTATTGCAAAAGCCTCCTTGTGTTGTAAGGAGTGTTTTGGTATATATCTTGTTGTTGTTGGATCTTGTTTTTGGATTTTGTAAAATTTGGGATGATGAAATTTTAAGGGGAGATGCTGCCCAAATTTTTACTTGATATGGAAGACTTAAGATCAAGCTTTACCATCCATGAAAATGAGCTTGAGATCAAGAATATGATGGCATAAGTGTTAGAAGTAGGAAAAATTCATGTTGATGGTTTTATGCATGTGTCTCTGCCAGGTCTAGTTCTTGGGGAAGGAATGTTCTTTTGATAATTTTAATGCTTCCAATGGGTTTAAAATGAGTTTTTTTGTAGGGCAAAGGTGACCACAAGTTTAGGGAAGCATTAGAAAACATTAAAGACAAGTTTAAAGTCTTAAGGCTTATAAAATTCAAGAGGATGATTTAGGGAGATTCACATTGATTTTTATCTTGGAAATGGCTTGTGTTTAATGGCCATAATGTTGTGAATTGTGTAGGCAAGAGTTTTCTGAAAGGAATTAGTTCCTCAAGTAATCAAGAGAGCATTCAAGCTAAAGAGAAATTAAGAGGATAAGGTAGCAACACTCCTAACTTTGGCATATACTTTGCATTGATTATATATATATGTGTGTTAATTGCCATGTTTGTTCTATGAAACCTTGATTGTGTGGAAGCATGATGATTGTTGTGCAATGATTGCCTTGACTTGATGAATACATGATTGATTGTTCTTGTTACATGGCATACTTGTTTTGAGTTCATAATCATGCACGTAGATGTATTATTAGAGTGTTTGGTACTGGAATTTCCTTGAAATCTCACCCTCCCCCACTAAACATTTTAGGTACAAGTTCAAGCAAGGGTAAGAGTAAGGTTTATGGTAATAGAAGGTGGCATATTATGATGATCTTGCTTCTAGAAATTATGATTTATATTTGAAGAGTATGTTAAGGATTTTGTATTTATGTAAATTAAACTCCTACATGCATGATAGCAAAGGAGTAGTGAAAGCATGCTTTAAGTATTACCAAATGATTGATTAATCATGATCAAATGAGGTTAGAAATGAGCATGCCTAAAGGAAGGATTTCAAAGGGTCATTTTTCTGGAAAGCAAGTTAATAAGCTTACCAAGTCAACAGCTTTGGATTGATGTGAAACTGGGCAAATGAACTCCAAATGAGATGAAATTTATCAGAAAATATTTCATGTTACAAGCTTTAAAATGAGCTAAATAACACCGGATTTATAGTTTTGTACGAAAAGTTATGATGTTCCAAAGTTGGATCAAAATCACAGAAAAACCTGGGAAAAATGAAAAATTACCAAATGAACAGTACATATTTGCGCAATAAACTGTTTCAATTGGGAAAATTAATATCTCAATGAGTATTTTTCCTTTATAGAGGAACTTATAAGCTTCAAATAGAAATTGGAATCATTTAATTTCAATTTTTCTAGAATTGGTTATGAATTTTCAAAGTTGGTCTGAAAAACTGTGAATAGTAACTTTCAAAACTTGAAAGTTTTCATTTTGATTCTTTTGGACCTTTTAAGCAAAATGAAGTTTCACTTTGGATCCAAATGGATATAAAATGAAGCTAAAGGCAAGGTTAAGGAGTGTTACAATATAGCCTCCTACATTACTGCAGTTTATGCCACAAACTCAGCTTCCATAGAATGTAGGGCTATGCACGTCTGCTTCTTCCTGCTCCAACTTATGGCGTCATTATTCAACAAGAAGGTGTAACCTGAAGTTGACCTTTGTTCAACTTCGTCTCCTCCTACATCAGCATCGGAGTATCCAACGGGCTGCAAATTGCTTCCTTGATAAGTTAATGCATAATTTGATGTGCCTTTTAAGTATCACAGAATTCTTTTCACAGCTTTCCAATGCTTTTCCCTAGGATTTGGCTGGAATCTACTTACCAGTCCAATTGTGAAACAAATATCTAGTCTTGTACACATTATTGCATACATTAGACTTCCAACGGTAATAGCATACAACACTCTTTTCATTCATTTCTTAGTTGACTCAGTTTTGGGACACATTTCAAGATTCAGGCTTATTCCAATAGCTACTGGGGTGTTTAAGGGATGCAAGCACTCGTGTTGAATTGCTCGAGAATTTTCTTAATGTAATTCTCTTGTGAAAGAGATAGAATTCTCTTTGAGCGATCCCTTTGGATTTCAACTCTAAGTATATATTCTGCTTTGTCCCATGTCTTTCATCTCAAAATTCAATGATAACAATTCTTTAACAGTTAAGATTGAATTTAGGCTATTTCCGGCCAATAGTATATCATCTATATATAATAACAACATCACAAAGTCACCATCAAATATATTAATGTAGAAATAGTGGCCTTCTTCAATCATTTTAAAATCGTATGAGGTTATCCTCTGTGAAACCTCAAGTACTTCTGTCTGGATGATTGTTTCAGTCCATAATTGGACCTTTTGAGCTTATAAACTTTACTGTTTGAACCTTTCTATTGATACATCCACTTTTCATTTTAAAATCGTATGAGGTTATCGCTCTGTGAAAACTCAACGTGCCTTGTACTTATCAATTGATACATCCACTTTTCTTTTATTTTGATAACCCATTTGTTCCAATGGCCTTTCGACCTTTTAGTAGATCAACAAGTTCCCAGACTTGATTCTTTTTCATTGAATCAATCTCTTCTTCCATTGCTTTCTTCCATTCATCCTTGACAAGGCTTCTTGTACAAAATGTGGCTCATTTCCCCTGTCACTCCTCCTTGCAAAACCTCTTGTCTCTTTCATTTTGGCCTTTGTAAAGGCCTTTCTGAGCCTTCTGATCTCCCACTCAGATCGATATAGAGATGATTGGGGATCATTAGATCGATCTGCACTTCATTATTCTTGTGTCTCATAAAGAGATACTATACGATCTATCTCTCCTCTCCAAGAAACCCACTTTCCAAAAATACGGCTTCTCTTGATTTAACTTCAGTTACTATTCCATCTTTGTTTTCACCTATGAAAATGTATTCTTTTAATTCTTTTGAGTATCTTATAAAGATACATTTCTTTCCTCTAGGACCTAACTTACCATACTTATGACAATCAATTTTATCCCTTCATGACCCTACTTGTGCTTAATTTGAGATTTAGAGCTGTTGATCTTGATTAGCACGATTTTGGGTGTATTTTCCATGAATAATGATATAATTGTAGTTAATTTCCATCATGAGCAAGTGATACCTCAAATATTTGCTATTTCATTTCAGGAACTCTAGTCAAGAATGAGGAAAGCAGCTCTGGAAAGTTCGCCGCAACCAAAGTTCAATCAGGAGAGCAAGAACTCTCGGGAGAGGTTCACCGTGGCGAAACCTCAAGTTTGCCACATCGAATATCGCAAATCAGTAATGAATCAGACTCCAAATGGAAATAAAACCCGACCCATATTCTGGGATCCGACCCTTGATAGTTAATATATGCCAATTAGGGTAAGGTTAGACCAGAGAGGGAAAGGAGGAGGCAGAGAACACTCACACTTCACATTTTCTCTTATTCTCTCTACTCACACAACCCTAATCTCACCCCATCTCATCCCTAATTCATCCATACACCTTCAATCATCCATCCAGAGTCCGATTTCACTACACATGAGTAACTGAGCATCTGCCTTCCTTTTGGAGATGAAGTTGGCCTGAGTTTGATGTTTCGAAAGGGGAGTATTAGTTTTTCAATCTGTATTTATGTTATGGATTACGTTGTTGCTGAGTTAGGACTTGTAATTTGTACGTAAATGCTTGGTGTCGGTTGAGCCAAACTTGGATTATTTGTGTATTGAACTTGCTTTATGTTTGACATGGTAGAGTGAAGTCTCACTTCTACCTACTCAATGAAATCTTTGTTGCTCTCTTATATCTTCCAAGTTGTGCTTGATTTTAGAGGCGATATTGTGTTGAGTTGAATTTTTCACTTAGCGACTTCCATACACACACTAAGTGTTTTTAAAGGGTTTCATAGAATGGAGTTCATTACATGGAATTTCTAACCCAGCGAGTTGTTGGGGTTTTCATTACAAAACTTAGTGCGAAAACTATTACTTTCCCTAATCCTTTTGAACTATGATAACCTACTTCATTTTCAAGAGGAAATTTATCATCCAACACTTTTACACTTCAATTCTACTTTTGATGTTTTACTCAATCAAAAATACCAAAAAGAAATTTTATTTTGTAATTAGCCTTAGGTATATAGCATATTTTGAATCAAAAACAATTTTCAATTACAAGAGAAACTTAATCACAAGCTAGGTAACTAGTAGTATAAACAGCTCCGTAGAGAATGACCTTAGGGTTACACCCTATAGTGCAATCCTTGGAAATCACAAATCTTTTGATCCATTTCCATTGCGTTACAACAACAAAGTTTTACAATTGTGCCAACTGGGTAGGATTAAAAAATGGCACAGTTGCTAGGGAGCTAAGTGCCATTAGTTAAGATAGATTGTGCATTTTGTTGCTTGTTTTGCATTTGTATTTAGTTTCCAACTTCTAGGGAGTGTAAAAGGGAAAGAGGAGAACTATTGCGTTTTTGTGACTTTTATGGCATGATAATGGCTGGAAATTGATGAATACTAGCATTTACACTAGTTATCATATGCATTCTGCATTATATGTCACTTTCGCCTCGACAAACTTCTGTTTTCACCGCCGTGTACTTTTGAGTTTCTAGAGAAAATCCTTCTCGGGTATAGTGCATCATGACCAAAGTTAAGTTTCACCGTAGCCTAACTTTGTATTTTCAACGAGAGAATCCTCTTGGGTGTCCTTCGCCTCAACAAAAATTACTTTCATCACGGTTAATTCTGTTTTTATGTGAGAAATAGTTGTCGGTCCACTTTCGCCGGGTGATCTGACTAAGCCACAAAATGTAAACTTAGATCGTTGGTTAGCCTTGAAAATGGATCGAGAATATTAATTTTGATTTCCAAGGATTGTATAGTGACAACCCCAGGGTCGTTCTCTCCGGATGCTAGTTGCGTACCAATAGTCCCTAGCTTGTGATTATGTTCGTGATGCAAATACAAATGGTTTCTTAATTCAAGATCAGCTATGTACCTAATGCAACTACAAAATTGAAAACTTGTTTTTGGTATTTTTCAGGCGGCAAGGAAAATTAAGGCAGATTTTGATTGAAAAGGGAGTGTTATGGTGGGTTCCTCTTAAAAATGAATTAGGCCATCATAGTTCGCAAAACATTAGGTAGAGTATCGGCTTTCGCACTAAGTTTTCGAAATCACAAACCCTAATAATTCTTATAGGTCCGGAGCGTCATACGATGATCTCCTTCTAAATCCCCACACGACTTGTTAGGTGACAAAAGTGAATCCTTGAAGGTCTCTTAGTGTGTGTACGAAAATCGCAAAGTGACAAAATCAACTCCATGCATGTTGACTCTAAAACCAAGCACAACTAGGATGATAGAAGAGAACAACAAGATTTCATTAAATAAGCAAAATGAATTCCATTTCACTTTGTCAATCACAAAACAACTCAATACACAATAATCCAAGTTTGGCTCAACCGAGACCAAGTATTTACATACAAATCACAAAGTCCAACTCGGATTCTAAGTAATCCATAATTTAAATACAGATTGAAAGTAAATACTCCCCTTTCGGCACTTTGAACTCCAGCTTACTCCATCTTCAAGAGGATGGAGATGCTCAGCTCCTCATGGATGATGGAAAGGCTCTGAATGGATGAGTGAAGCATGATGAATGGATGAATGTTGAAGGTGATGGATGAAGGTATGGTTTGGAGAGTGTGTAGATGAGAGAAAAATGAGTGTGTGTGTGTGTGTGTGTGTTTCTGTCTTTCTTCGTCAGCCTCCTTCCCCTCTTTGGTCGAAAATAACCTAATTTAGCATTAGAAACCATCATGAGTCAGATCTCTAAAGTTGGGTCGGGTTAATTTTCATCAGGAGTAAAAATCTGGTGCTGATTTGCGATATTCACCGTGGTGAACTTATGGTTTCATCGCGGCAAACCTCTCCCGAGAGTTCTTTATCTGCTTGATTGAACTTTAGCCGCGATGAACTGTGATTACACCGTGGTGAAATTATCCAGAGCTGCTTCCTTTAGCCTTTTGTAAGGAGCTCCTGAAATGAAGTAGCAAATATGGGCAGTATCATTTACTCATGATGCAATTTAGGCACAATAAATCGTTATTTATTGCATAGGTGCTTAAAATCACATTAATCCAAATCAATAACTCCTAGTATACATTTAAGCACAAAAGGGTATATATGGGCTAAAATTGACTCTAAGACTTTGAAAATTCAAGTAGAAAACTAATACAAATAAAGCTCAATCACCGAGACAATATCGAATAATCAAGCACACATGCAACAAAATCCAGAAAACAGCATCAGTAAAAATCCATATATACACAGCAGTGAAAATAAAGTACATAGAAATATCCAATCCACATCACAACTGTACCACAGTTCAATAATATCCAGAAAATCAAGGGAAAATACATGCAAAAAGACTAAGCATCCCCCTGCATCTCCGAATCACCCTCGGAATCCACCTCAGTAGCATCCTCCTCCTCCTGAGTCTCCTCCGCTGCTTCGCCCTCTCCAGATGGTCCAGCTCCCGAATTCTCAGCACCAGTATCATCATCCTCCTCTAGAGTCAACTCAAAATGTAGGCTCTGTGCGATCAGGGCATCCATCCTCCGGCGATAACTCCGCTCCTTCTCAAATGAGACCCTGAACTGCTAAAATTTAGCAGCCAAACTCTCAAGTGAGACAGGGGCTGGTGATGGCGGGTTGTTGTCTGATGCCAGCGATGCTGGACCCTCCTCCTCCTCACCCAGAAGATCATCAATTTCTATGTATGGTTCGGGCTGGGGTACGGGAGCTTTACGGATTCTATCGTATGTAAACACAGGGGTAGGGGCAAATGGATGGTATTCAGGGTACTCTGGGATTTACGACCTAACAAACATGTCGGATATGAGGTGAGAAAAGATGATGGCCTTTGTGGTCTTTGATGTGAGTATGGCCTCATGAAGGGTAGAGTAAATGAGGGTGGATATGTCAAAACAGATTCCCTGCATTAACATGTAAATGCAGAGAGCCTGTTTCTTCATCAAGTTCGCTAGGTGGCTCGTGGGTAGAATATTCCTGCAGACTAAGTGGATGAAAGGTTTAGTTTCAGGACGGCATTCGGATCTGTGAATGTACATCTCCGACCTACGAGGCACATGCCAACTCATACCGAGCAAACACAGGGTCTCTACGATCTCGTCAGAAGGAAAGTTACTCATAAACTGAACATAATGATCACACTTAGCTATGGGTAATGAGAGATGGGCACCAATGGTATGGCGAGTAATGCCTTGAGGAAGTACAGTTCCTCGGCAATCAATAAACAGACCAGTCTCATGTTGACACTTTGCGTAGAAGTGCTGGACGAAAGTGAGGTTACCCTGGGTACGCTTGCTGACCAGGCTAGTGAGGCCAGAATGAGTAATCCTATGGACAAAGTGATGGTTGGCAGGAGTAATAGGGAATGATCGTTCCTTAACTAAAGGACGCTTCTTAGTTAGCTCTAAAATTTCCTCAAAAGTTTGGGAAGGTTCAGGTTCAGGGCTAGGGGGTCGACTATGTTTCATCTCTTGGTTCTAGGCATGGCTACTAGCTGGACTCACAGCAATAAAATAGAAAAACAACACAAAAACATAATTAACACAGTAAGAAACAACAACTAATATCGTTTGCAGCATCGAAAATTATGGTTCGTAACGGCGAAAATCACAGAACAGGCGATTTCAGCGACGAACACAGTGAAAAAAATTGAAACAAAACACAATGAAATGAAACAAAACAATGGAATGCTTACTGTAGATGAAAGGCACAAAGAGTGGCGACGGAATGCGAGAGTCATGACGGCCAACGGCGAAGTACATGGCGACGGGAGGAAAGAGCAATGACAGTGATGGCGAAACGATAACATGAAATGGAAGGAAATGAAGGAATTGGCTTGAAAAAGGAAACGACGAAGGCGAAGAGTCACGATTTTCACCGCGGCGAACCATAGTTTGGTTGCGGTGAAAATATGAAAGTTCATGAAATTGGCCACGGCGAATACTTCCCGAGAGCTCACACGAGTCTATCAACAGCATTGGCCGCGGCTAAAATGGACTTTGGTCATGGTGAAACATCACGGAAAAGAAAAATCACAGAGATGGAAACACAAAACACACAACAACAGCCAGCATTCAAGCCTAAAACTTTAACCAAACAATATGCACATTTTAACCTTGCAAGCAGAACTCTTTTCATCAACAAACCTCTTGGAGACAAACCAATCACAATTTCAAGGGAGTTTATTGAATTCAAAACAATCCTACACTACATATAGAGATTAAACTACCATTACTGGCCATGTTCCTCCCCCACACTTGAATCATTCGTATTCACAACACACTCTTTGAAAGCTTAAAACAAATGATTAAGGAAGGGAAAGGAACAACCTGATAATCATGGCGGTTTATAAATTTCATCGGTGTCCCTATGTGCTTCTTTTGATTTTCCATACAATGCATGCACAGGTACATCCAGTTCAGGCGATGCTCTTCTTAAATGTTCTGCAAAATCAATCGAAATCCCTCTCCCGGAGGTGTCATCACTGTTTATATGGGGAAAGGCATGCATGCACTCATCAGTTGATTTCTCTAAATATGTGTATGGCATTGAAAGCATGCTTTCAACCGATGCAAGATGGGTGTATTTTTCAATGATTTCACAACAGCACAATGGTGAATCGGGAGGTTCAAGAGGAATTTTCATATTGTCATCATTAAATGGTACATATGAGTAATGATGTGAACATGTTAGTCCATTTTCTGTTTCAAGTTCAGCACATGCATCATCTACCACAGCATCAAGGGCATTAACACTTGACAGCGAATATTTCATAGCCTCATAAATATTAAAGTTGATCTTATTTTCTCCTACTTCCATTAATATGCTTCCTTCTTTCATGCTAATCATAGTATTAGTTGTCCTCAAGAAGGGTCTTCCTAAAATCAAGGTGGATTCATTAATGGATCCTTTAGACATATCAAGCATATAAAAGTAAGCAGGAAAAACTAAGTCTTTCACCTTTACAAGAATATCCTCAACTATCCCATTTGGATACCTCATCGATCTATCAGCTAGTTGGAGTACCACAGATGTAGGTTTCAAGTTCTTGACCCCTAAGGCTTGATAAACGGACTTTGGCATCACATTAATAGCAGCCCCTAGATCTAACAATGCTCCCCCTATGGTTATCTTTCCTATAGTGTGAAACATCCCAAAAATTTAACTAAATGCTTGTAGGAATTTTTGCAATATATAACAAAAGAGGATTTTCAATATCAATTTGTTCAATTATATCCTGAATCCAACCAAAATACATAGTTCAAATAGCAATCCAAATCCTCCCAAAATTTTCAGAGTAAATAGAAAATAAATCGCGGAAGTCCTAGGGTCATGGCAATTCAAAATGATAGCATTTGCCTAGGGGCACAAGAGAGCCAACATGGCTCATTCCATCGGTGCCTTCCCTTACTGTCTACTAGAACAATCACCTGAAAACACTACTATAGAGTATAGTTTTGGCGTCTAAAATTCACGCTCGTTTTTAAAAATAGGAAGTAAAAAATGAAGACGGGGAACTTTTGGCGCCCTATATGTTTAATAGGGCGCCAAAAGTCATATTTTAGCACCCTATTTTATGATAGGGCGCCAAAAGTTCACTTTTGGCACCCTATTTCACATATAGGGCGTCAAAACACTACCTTTAGGCGCCCTATCTCAAAGTTGGGCGCCTAAAACACCACAATTTACGTATGTAATTTGCGCTCTCTTTTTAAAAAAAGGAGTATAATTAAATTCAAGACTTTAAGTGCCCTTTATCATACAGGAAGGGCGCCTAAAGTTTGAATCGTAGGTGTTTGCTTTTTTAAACCACTCTCTCATCAGTCACTCTCACTGTCTCTCTCTCTCTCTGTGCGCTCTCACTCTCTCTCTCTCCAGCTCTCCTCCTCCTCTTCGTTTGACTCAATAACCGGACCCTGCACACGAAGGGTTCTGCTCGTCGTCCTTGTGAAAGAGATTCCAGAGGGTGCTATGAACCAGTGAAGAAGTTCTCTTCTCAGTGACGGTCACAGGAGGTGGAAGGGTTCTTCTCATCGTCCTTGTGAAAGAGATTCCAGAGGGTGCTATGAACCAGTGAAGAAGTTCTCTTCTCGATGATGGTCACTGGAGGTGGAAGGTCGGTGAGGCTGCAATGGAGGTTGCGGGGGCAACAATGGCGGTGGTGCTGCGACTGCCGGGGGAAGAGGTGGTGTGGGATCGGTGGTGGGATTCATAACCGAAAATGGACGACACAGCTTCTGGTGATAGATGACACAGATATGAAGTCCTTTTGTCAATGGTGTGCTTACTTTAGCACTGTTTTACTAAGGGTAGGTAGGTGGGCATGTATGTTTGATGATTGCATTTCGAAATAAGATACTTCTTCTAGTTATTCTTTATGGCTTCTTGATGAATATCTATGTTTATGGTATGAGCTTCCATGTATCTCACAAGGCATACTGCCCGCAAATACTCTAACTGCTTTCTATATATATTAGCTTCTCATCAGATGTAATGTGTGCTGCAGTGTTTCATCTAATGATTTGAACTTCCAGTTTGGGTTTGCTCTATTTTTCTTTCAATGGTTACCTGAACTGTTAATTTTTCTAGCACTGTTTTTATGGTTTGTTTTAGACTTCATATCTGTGGATACATGTTCTCTGCCATTGAAACTTGGTTCTGAATTACTTGCCCATTGTTCTTCTCTGTTAGTGCTCTTCTCTCTCTTCCTGGTCTTGCCTCCAACAAGTTACCTCCATGATTCACTCTCTTAGATTTGGTCTGGTCTGGTCGTGGCTGTGAGGAAGTATGGACATTTTTTTAAAAAAATACTCATGACCTACGGCGGGCGCCGTAACCCTTACTTTCTAGTCCCTTCACATTCGCGCCCCCCAGAGAAAGAGCATCAATTGAATTAAAAATAGGGCAAAAAAAGTACCTTTTGTAGTAGTGAAATGTTAATAACGGGGTAAGATTCCACACCCCAGTAACTTCAAAAGTTTCTACGACACACAAGCAAACGGCATACAATTAAAGAGGAAAAACTGATTTTCGAAAAGCATTTGTATATATATAAAGTAAACATAATATAAACAATTTCATAATTTCTTTTATAACTATGCCACTCACAATTATCATCATCACAAATACATAATAATGTAATATGCAACCACCCTTATATCACTGTCCATCCTTATTCCGCTGACTTGAGCCATAGGCTAACATATAGTCCAATAGAAACTTATCCATGCAATTGGATTGTCTCAAGCTCATCAGTTCCTTAAGATACACCCTGCCAAAGGTGTAGAGTTCAAGCCTAGACTATGGCCCCCTCCTTAAAAGAAAACCGAGGAGGTGTCACATGTCTCACAATTCCAATGCAATCCTGGCCAAAGCAAAGACACGGGAAAAGGAGCCCTAACAATTGCCATCCACTGTGCACCGAGTGATGGCTTATCACGTGATAAAAACGTTATCATACATCAATCTCCTCTATACTCCAACCCATTGACAATACAACCGCCATGATAGTTATAACAATTTTCATACTAAAATATATTGAAACTTTAAATAGTTTCATTTATATAATTCAGTCCAAAAATGCATAAAACAGAATTCAATCACAATTTAATCATAAGCGGTTCACAAGTATATGCAAGAATATTCAGAGTTACCTGCTACTCCCTAGCTTATAGGCAAGCACACAAAAGTTACCTCAAGGTCCTCAATGAGAGTCTACAAAATGGTATACAATAATTTCTATCAATAGACTAATCAACCCATTCTAAAAGTTACTTCTATGATACTCTAAATACTTTAAACTACCGTTTACACCTAGATATTTATCAAATATAGGAGATGTCTTAATTATTCATATGATACAAAAGCATATACATATATTAGCTATATTCCTTTTTTTAAAAATTCACATGATGTTTGAGACGAATAATAATAATAATAATAATAATAATAATAATAATAAAAGTGGTAGTTGTAATATTTATACTATTATTATAATTTTAAATTCAAATAATTTAAGTGTAATATATTATTATATAC